>PVJN01032003.1:0-24429 GCA_004026805.1 Lasiurus borealis | reverse complement strand
TAATATTTAAATTGTCTAGTTCTCTTCCTCTCCCTCCTCAGCGCATCATCTCCTTAGGTAACTTCACCCATTCCCACGGCTTTGGCTATCATTTTTCCTAATACTTCAATGTCAAGAACAAATGAAATAATAGCTTGGTTTTGTTTGGGAGAGGGAGGACCTACAGTAAATGCAAACATTGCATTGTAAGACATGGCTCTGTTTCAGAATTGTTAAGGTGGGAGTAGGGGAGTGGGGTTTGTGCTTAGAAGTGAGACAACTTGAAATATTTGGACAACTTCCTAAGCCATACTAATGTGAGGGGAGCTTAGTGGAGTCTTGGGGTGGCTCTGTGCTGAGTGCTCTGGGTGTTGGATTTGGACACTAACTACCAGGACAGGGAGGTACATTGTCCCTGCCACTCTTACAGAGCATCCCATGATGGAAAAAGGTAAAGGGGGTCAGTAGACATGGTCTCTACCTTGGGACCACCAAGATGGAGCTGAGAAAGCAGCCCAATGTCTGGGTCAGTGAATGGCTGTTCTCAGTGCAGATTTGAAGAGTTCTGCAGCGTTGTAATTGCCAGTGGGGAGTTCATTAGGAATCCCATTGTGAGGGCCTGTAGAGAGACATCCATAGGCAAGGCATGTACTCGAGCACACCCAGGGATATACTAGAGCACACCCAGGGATGCCCTGCAGGACAGGGTGAAGGGAAAGCCTCCCAGCAGGCAGAACTCTGAAAGCCTGGGTGTTTGTTTTGCCTGGAAGGAAATATGGCTAGAGGTTTGGCTCCATGCTCATTCATGGACACGGCTAGAGGTTTGGTATGGGACTTGGAAGAAACCCAGTTGGAAATTTGATGACAAAGAGGTGTGAAAAAGAGGTGTTTCAATAAACCTCTCTACCTGGGCTCAGTGGTGAGGATATTTGTGTCCTAAGTGAGCACTCCTCAGGGAGTGGTCTCAGCACAGCATGAGCTTAATAATCGGGTTGACAAGATGATCCGTTTTGTGAGTGTCCACGTGCTCATAAACAAAGCAGCATGATAGCATGGGTAAGAGTTTTGCATGTGCCCAGCATCATGGACTTCCATTCACCAAGCTCAATTTGGCCATAGACACTGCTGAATACTCAGTCTACCTGCCCACACAGAGTTCCCGATATAACACCATCTCTGAGGAGAACAGCCGGACACCTGGAGGTAGGTGCATTTCATCGGACCACTTTCATTTTGGAAGCACTTGTTTCCCCCCTGAAGTAGGTGGGTACTCTGGATATGGGCGTGTCTTCCCTGCCCACAATGCTTCTCCCCACATCACCATCCACGGGCTCACGGAGTATCTTATTTACTGTCATGGTGTTTCACACAGCATTGCTTCTGACCAGGGAACTCATTTCACAGCTAATGAAGTGCATCCATGGGCTTAGGCTCAGGGAAGTAGCCAGTCTTAGCAGGTTCCCCATCACTTGAAAACATCAAACTACTAGGGGAATGGCCATTTGCAGATGTGGATTTGGACCAGATAAAACTGGGTATGAATTCTGCCTCTGATACATACAGTTGGGTACACTGGGTAAGCTAGATGTCTTTTTGCAGATAAAGTAGCATGCACACTAAAATATGGTAGCTATTATCATCACTCACAATAAATAATTATAGGTGCTTCCAAGGACTGAGCCTCATGGATGTTCATAATGTTTAGAGTAGTAAAAGTATTGAAAACTACCTCAAAACCCATAACTGAGAAATATGTAAAAACTAGAGGCCTGGGACATGAAATTCATGCACAGGGTGGAGGGGTGTGTCACTCAGCCCAGCCTGCACTGTCTCCAATCTGGGTCTCCTCGAGGGATGTCCGACTCCCATTTAGGTAGGATTGGGCCTGAATAGGCAGTCAGATATCCCTCTCACAATCCAGAACTGTTGGCTCCCAACTGCTCATCTGTCAGCTTTCCTGATTGCCCCTAATTGCTTCTGACTGCCAGCCTAATCACCCTCTAACTGCTCCTCTGCCAGCCTGATTAATGCCTAACTGCTCCCCTGCCAACCCGATTGCCCCTAACTGCCCTCCCCTGCAGGCCTGATCATCCTTAACTGCCCTCCTCTGCAGGACTAGTTCCCCCCTACTGCTCTCCCCTGAGGGCCTGGTCCCAACTTCCCTCCTCTGCCAGTCTGATCACCCCTCACTGTCCTCCCTTGCAGGCTTGATCACCCCCAACTACCCTCCCTTGCAAGCCTGGTCCCTTCCAACTGCCCTCTCCTGGTGGTCTGATCACCCACAACTGCCCTCCCTTGCAGGCCTGGTCCCTCCCAACTGCCCTCCTCTGCTGGCCATCTTGTGATGGCCATCTTGTGTCCACATGGGGGCAGCCATCTTTGACCACATAGGGACAGCTATCTTGTGTGTTAGAGTGATGGTTGATTTGCATATTACTCTTTTATTAGATAGTATAGAGGCCTGGTGCACTGGTGGGTGCCAGCTGGTTTGCCCTGAAGGGTGTCTGGATCAAAGTGGGGGTTCCCTTGGAGTGTGGGGTGGCTTGGGCAAGGGGCCTGTGGTGGTTTGCAGGCTGGCCATGCCCCCCCTGTGACCCAAGTGGAGGCCCTGGTATCTGGGATTTATTTATCTTCTACAATTGAAACTTTGTAGCCTTGAGTGGAGTCCAGGGCAGGCCAGGAAACTCAGCTTCCTCCATCACTGGGGAAACCCAAGCCACCTGCTCTCTCTGTAGCTGTCGCCATTTTTGTTTGGATTTATTTATCTTCTATAATTGAAACTTTATAGCCTTGAGCAGAGGCCAGGGCTGGCCAGAGTGGATGGGAAACTTGGCTTCCTTCATTGCTGGGGAAACCCAAGCCTCCTGCTCTCTCTGTGGCTGCAGCCATCTTGGTTGGGTTAATTTGCTTACTCACTTCTGATTGGCTGGTTGGGCATGGCTTGTGGGTGTGGTGGAGGTATGGTCAATTTGCATGTTTCTCTTTTATTAGATAGGATGGTGATGCATTAGTTGAATAAAATACTATGTAGCTATTAAAGTTGTGTTTAATGAAAGGGAGAGATATTCATGATACACAGGTTAGAAAAAGTGAGTTATAAAATAGTATCTATACTGTATGATATCATTTTCATGCTTTTTAAACATTTAAAGCTAATGTTCAACTGATATAAAATATAATGGACATAGTTATGATGCTCTTTGGAAGATAAGACATTTGTTGATTTTCATTTTGTCCTTTTGCTTGTCAATGTTTCCCAAATTTGTTTTCATTACTATGTATGACATTTGTAATGTGGAAAGTGAAACCACTTTAAAACCAATATATATTTTTAAATACATATTTTATTGATTTTTTTTTTTTTTTTTTTTTTACAGAGAGGAAGAGAGAGGGATAGAGAGTTAGAAACATTGATGAGAGAGAAACATCGATCAGCTGCCTCCTGCACATTCCTCACTGGGGATGTGCCTGCAACCAAGGTACATGCCTTTGACCAAAATCGAACCTGGAACCTTTCAGTCCGCAGGCCGACGCTCTACCCACTGAGCCAAACCAGCTAGGGCCAAAAGCAATGTTTTAATGTAGAGGCAGAAGAGAGACAAGGTGAGCTCTGTGTGCACCTGGGCAGCGAGGCAGGCTTCCCCTCCATGGGGGAGGATACTGGCTGGAAGGAGCTGCCAGCCACATCATCGCTGTGGCCTCCAGGTCACAGCCCTTCCTTGCACGGCTCCACCCCTGCCCTGGCAGCCCCAGGTTGCCAGGCTTGTAACAGCAGGGGGAGCACTCCCTAACCCTACCCACCGATAGGATGGGAGAATTCAGCTTGTAGCAGCTGCCTCCGTGGCCAAGACCAGCTCTGCCATTTTCAGGGCACCCGACAGGAATGCGCGGCCGGGGCGAATGTGCTCCTCTGGGCCTGCGTGTGTTGGCGGAGGTTCACAAAGACTCCGGGCTGCAGCCTGGCAGATTGAAAATATTTTTCAGTGCGGCCCCAGGATTTGACTGGAGAAACAATAATATTCCTTCTCTGGATGTCAAACATCCGGACAAATAGAAGCCTCTTTTTCCACCTCTCTCTTCCCTGAGGGCTACAAAGGATGCTCTGACATAGGCTTCTGGAAGGATTCGCCTGGCCAGGGTGAGCGCCAGCGTGAGCCGCAGGGAGTGCTTGTTTTCAAAAGGAGGGGAGAGAGGTGGCCCCTCGCAGGTTTGCTCAAAGGGCCTGGTTTCCTCGGGAGAGAGCCTGGGCCAGCGGGACTGCCTTCTCGGCCATGAAGGACCCCGAATGGAGTGGTGGTGTCCCAGCCCCGCTCCTGGTGGGGAGAACGCATCCCACCCAGAGCTGGGATGGTGGGTGTAGCTAGAGCCAGGGAGCAGCATGAAGGTCAGGGGAAGAGAGCGAGGTTGAGGACAGACATAATGGAAAAACTCCCATTATTTTCCCAAGTGGAACCGCAGGACTACCAAGCCACAGAAAGCCGGTCTCCCCCGGCAGCTGGGCAAGTCCGGTGTCTCTGGCTAACCCCAGAAATAAAATGAAGACGCTCCTAACAAATCCCCTCAAGTGTAACTGGCATTTGGGGGATCCCCTTGGGAATTCAGGGAAAGAAGTTAGAGGGGAGAATACCCCTAAACCTTTCTCAAGTTGCAAAATGAATCATGAAAGCCTTCCCAATTCCTTGGGTCTCCGAGCACCGTCTTAACCCTGCTTAGCCAGGGCTGCCCAGGCTGAGCGCCAGCCCCCAACACCGACCCCCCCACCATAGGTGCAGCATGCTTCCGGACCCGTGGTCACTTTGCCCCTTCCCCTGGACCAGGAGGAGATGCCCCTTCCAATGCTGTATCCCGGACTGGCTCATCCTGGGCCCCTGGCAGCACCGCGGGGCAGACTGTCCCTCTGACGGGACCTGGCGGCCTGGCCCCTCGCAGTGTGGTGTGCCCGCACACTGTGATCGTCACGCCCTCCCAGGCAGGACCGCACTCACTGAGGGCCCGCAGGGCATCTCTCACAGTCAGCTGCCTTGACTTGAGGGGATACCCTGGAGCCTCTGTTCCAGACGTTCTTGGAAAACCTCGTGCAGCGCCTTCCTGTTCGTGTGGACCAGATCCAGCCCAACCCCCGCCGTGCAGGGAAGTCCTAAGGCCTCCGCCAAGCTCCACCTGCGCTGGGTTGGTTCCGTGGCCACCTGTCCCTTCCTCTCCTCCTCCACTGCCTCTCCCTGGTCCAAGGCACTTGATCTCTTTGCCTGGCTTTCTGCAGCAGCCTCCTTCCTCTTCCCACTCTGGTCTCTGTCCAATCCATTCACGGCACGAACCCTGCCCTGGTTCACCATTGCAATCCAGAATCAAATCCAGGCTCCCCACCCAACAGCCCTGGCCCTGTCCGCTGCTTACAGCCCATTTTCACCCACAGTCCTCTGTGCCAGGCTGGTCACACTGGCCTTCCCTCTGTGCCCACCACCACTTTCCTGCCTCAGGGCTTACCCTAATACTGTTCCCACTGCCTGAAATACCCCTCCTCATTAAGCTGGCTCTTTGTTATTATTATTTTTTTAATCCACCAAGTCCAAGCTTCAGAGAGGCTTTCTCTGGCCAATTAAGCCAAGAAAGTCCGTCTGGCATGCTCCTTTTTCCTCTCATGGCACTCACCATGCTTTAAAGTGGGTATCTAATTGGGCATTTGCTTGTTTAACATCTGGCTTGACCACTGGATCATGAGCTCCATTAGCCCAGACTTTGTGTCTGCACTGTTCATCCCGTATAATTGATGCTCAACCAATTGCATGGTGTTCTGGTGCTCAGAATATTTTCTGAATGAATGAGTAGGTAGAAGAAAGAGAGAGTGAGTAAATAGGAGAGAGAGAGAGAGAGAGAGAAGGGCAAAGGGCACCAGGAGGCAGTGTGATTGAATAGCAAGAGGGTGCCCCCTGGAGTCGACAGTCCTTTATTGACACCTGGTATCATGGCACTCTATCTGTGTGATGTTAGGCAAATTACTTAACCTCACAGAGCCTCAGTTTACTCATCTGTAAAGTAATGATTATAGTAAATTCCTTGCTAGGTTGTTTTGAAAACTAAAGGTAATGTGTTCAGAGTGTTTTTTCTAATGCCTAGCACTAAACAAATCTCCTCATTTATCCAAGAAACACATATTGAGTAAGCCCTGAGTGGTGTGGCTCAGTGTTGTCCCATACACTGAAATAAATGTCACTGGTTCAATTCCTAGTCAGGGCACCTAGCCAGATAATGGGTTTGATCTCTGCTCAGGGTGCGTGTAGGAGGCCACCGATGGATGATTCTCTCTCACATTGTTGTTTCTCTGTCTCTCTTTCTCTCCCTTCCTCTGTCACTTAAAAGAAATGAATAAAAAAAAAAGTTTTTTAAAGAAAAGACCTACATATGGGATCTATAGCAGGCCAGCCCATGCTGGGGCCTACAGGACACAGGCCCTGCACTCAAGGACGGCACCATTGAGAGGCTCTATAAATTGCAGCTATTCATAGTAATAGTAGTAACGTTACTACTACTAATAATAAACAAAATGTTAGGAAATTCTCTAGCCAGAGAATGAGCCAAGCCCCATGGAAGCCCGCCTGGGAAAACCAGGAGATGAGAGCAGGGAACAGGGTGTGAAGAAAAAATACAGGAGCCAGTGTGTCGTTTACTATAAAGTGTCCTTTGATCTTTCTTTCATGGTTGGCTTAGATTTTCCATTTAACCAAATTCAAGAATTCTCTGACTACAGCATTCATTCACCAAGCAGATATTTATCTGTAGGCTGCTTTCAGGAGGGAGCGGTTCAGGGTGAATTTGACATTGTTTCTGCCTTCAAGACGCTTCTGGGGGAATGAGCTCCTACCACAGGGCAGACTTAACGGAGACACAGATGAAGGACAATGGGGCTTCTGAGACAGGAGCACGAGGCCTTGAGAGGAGCTGCCATTCGAAAAGATTGAAGGACATAAGAGAGAGAAGCGGGGAAAGAGCACGGTGGAGGGAGAGAAGTACGGAATGTGAAGTCAGAGGACCTGTTTCCAAACCCTTGCTTACCCTTCGCACCTAGGAAAATCAGCTTCCCTGAGCCTCAGTTTTCTCATTGTAAAACGGGGTTAATAACACCTCTGCACTGTTGTGATTATCATCTACACACACATGTATCCTGGGGAATCTCAGAGCCATGGGTCTGAGAAGCACCTCCTGAGGTTCTGGTGAGCTTACCAGCAAGCCCATCCTCTCCCCAGTGGAAAAGTAGATTCTTAGGCCTGGAGGGCATGTGCTTAATGGTGGTGACTGGTGATGGTGGTGATGGCCAAGGCACCACATCCTGCCTGACTCAGTGCTCCGCATTCTTCCACTTCAGCCTTCTGAGATAGAAATGGCATTTCCCCAGATCCCAAACCACTCCCATTCCCAGTCAGAGGACTTTCAGGAACCCTAAACAGAGCCTAGTGTCCGAGCCAGAGTGGGCCATAAGCCCAGGCTGCCAGATGCCACGGGGCCGAAGCGGACACGCTGAGATGTGCTAGTTGTTCAGCAAGCAGCCCATTCCTGCTCTTCCTGGGCTCAGAGCTGGACTCCGTGCCTGTGGTTGGGCGAGGCCATGCAACGTGGTTCTAATCAATACAAAGTGACAGATGTGTGCTCTTTCCAGGCCTGGCCAATAAAACCCTTCACACTCTCTCTTGATCAACGGACAGGGACATTCCCAGCATGGTTTTGGAAGCCGGTTTAAAGATGGCATGATTGTTACCAGCCAAAGTGTCTGGCTGGCTACATGGAGAAGGATGCCCCTGTATTTAGCACACCTGAACCCCAATCGAGAACCTCCTAGAACTGGTGGATGAGGCATAAAACAAACTCCCTTCGTGATTATTATATGTTTGGGTCTATTTTTCATGCTAATACCTACCTAGTACAGCAGAGTGGAGGTAGCCTACCTGAGGACTAAAGCCATAGAGGCCAAAGAGCAGATGGAAGTCAGCAGCTGTGAGGATCTAGACGTTGTGACTGAGGTGCCTAAATGCCAGATGTGAGCTCTGTGGGGTGTAAGTGGAGTTAAGGGTTAAGAGTGAGGCAAACTCAGGTGGGAAATGAAGGGAGATGTCAAGGGGTCGGGGAGGGATGTGCAGCGTGCCCAGCCTGATCTCTGAGTGGAGCTGACTTCAGGGGTGGAGCCACTGGTCTCCCAGTTGGGCCTGCTTCACTCCTGGTTCCCACCTTCTGCCCTCCAGCCTCTGCCTCAAGTCCAAGGCCCAGTAACTGGGACCCCACGTCATTTTCCTGGGCCCTGACTGCTGTCTGCTATGCAGCCTCCTGGCCCAACCTGTTTTACAGATGAGGAAAAGCAGACCCAGAAAAATGAAGGGACCGATTCATAAAGCCCCAATTGATCTTTCCACCTGGTCTTGGCCAGGGAGCACAATTTCCAGCAAAGTGCCGCTCCTTTAATGCCCTGGCCAGAGCCTCCCCCAAAAGGGCTGCTTCTCTCCTCCCTCCCTCTCTTCTGGCAAACTCGATTTCCAAGCCTGGCCATTGAGAATTAAAAGGAGCTGGTTTCTTCTGGTCCCAAAGAAAAACAAGCTGGTCAATTTTCTGTCGGTCCCAAGGCAGCTCCTCACTGCCCCAGAGCCAAGCAGACACTGGGCAGTCTGTGTGCAGGGCTGAGGCCGAGCTCCCACCGGCCGGTAATGACTTCTCGGAGGGAGCTGGCCTGGGCTCAGACCGCTCCGGGTGCGGGGAGAGGAAGCCGAAGACAAAACGGCACTTCTCCCTTCTCGTAAAGGTCTCGTTCTAAAAATAAAGACAGAGTTAGCTAGGGAGTGCTTGTCTGAGTAGAGAAGTTTATTAGTCTGGATTTTCCAGATAAACAAGACTAATAGGATCTATATCTATATCTCTCTATCTCTATCTCTAGCTCTATCATCTACATATCTATATCTATATCTATATCTATATCTATATCTATATCTATATCTATATCTATATCTATATCTATATCATCTATGTAGATACTGCTCAGGAGGTTTTGGAAGCTGAAAAATCTCACATTGTGCAGTCAGCAAGGTGGAGACCCAGGATAGCCTATCAGGAGTGGAGAACCTTTTTCTGCTGAGGGCCATTCAGATATTTATAACATGATTCGAGCTTATAAATTATCAACTTAAAATTTAGCCTGCTCTGTTTGGTCAAACATTTCACTAACTCACCCCTAATGCCTTGGCAGGGCCAGGCCAAATGAATATGCAGGCCTTATAGGGCCGGCAGGCTGGACGTTCCCCACCCAGTGCAAGTCCAAAAGCCTGAGATCCAGGAAGGTCAATGGTATAAGCTCCATTCTGAGTCTAAGGCAGAGGCATGAGATGACCCACACCCAGTTTAAAGACAGACAGCAGAGCACATTCCCCCCACCTTGCCTTGTTGTTTTGTTCAGGCCTCCTGTGGATTGGATGAGGGCCACCCACTTTGGGGAGGGCAATCTGCTTTACGCATTCTACTGATTCAAATGCTAATCTCATCTGGAACCACCCTCTCACCCAGAATAATGTTTAACCAAATTATCTGGGCACCACATGGCCCAGACAACTGACACATAAAATTAACCATCACAAGAAAGGATGGAGCCGTGGGGAAGTTTTAGAGTAGGGCAGTCAGACTAAGAAAAGAGTGCAGAGTGAGCCTTTTCCTAACAAGATCTGTATCCCAATTTGATCCCAAGATCAAAGCTTTTGATACCTCTGTCAGGGTAAAAAAGGTTCTGAGGAACTGAAAACTAGCCTCAAATGTTGTTAACAACAAAAACAGTTCATTGGGCCTTGTCTGGGAAGTTCAGTTGGAGCATCCTTCCCATACAGCAAGGTTGTGGGTTTGATCCTTGGACAGGGCACATGCAAGAATCAAGCAATGAATGCATGAATGAGTAGAACAACAAACTGATTCTCTCTCTCTCTCTCTCTCTCTCTCTCTCTCTCTCTGTTTGATAGCTCCAATAAATGAGACAGGATGACAGTTTTTTCCCCAAACCTCCAGCAAAACACTCTCTTGTATCTTCTTAGCTTAAAATGCCTATTTCCAAGCCAGTTTCTGTGGCTGGGGGTAAGATGAATGGATTGGCTTGGTAAGGAGACCAGAGAGAGGCATTTTGAAAAAGAACAGGGAGATTGAATGTTTGGGGTGCATCCAAAAGATGTCTCCTACAATGAATGGGCTTTCCATTCTCAGTCACAGAATCCAAGCTCCTCATGGTTGGATGAGACCCTAAAGATTACTTAGTCCACTTGCAATATGATCCTGAAATCATTATTGTGTTCATATCCTCCCTGACAGGGAGCTCGCTTTCTTTCTTTCTTTTTTTAAAATATATTTTATTGATTTTTTACAGAGAGGAAGGGAGAGAGATAGAAGGTCAGAAACATCGATGAGAGAGCCACATCGATCAGCTGCCTCCTGCACACCCCCCTGTGGAGATGTGCCCACAAGCAAGGTACATGCCTCCAGCCGAAATTGAACCTGGGACCTTTCAGTCCACAAGCGGACGCTCTATCCACTGAGCCAAACCGGTCTGAGCTCACTTTCTTGCACAGAGCTCATACCATCTCTGGCCAGCCTGCTGTTGCAAAGTTATATCTGAAGTCTTTTTTTTTCTTGTATCTTCCACTCATTGGTTCCATTGCTAACTCGAGGTATCTCTAGGGCAGTTATCTAAAGCAGCTCCAGATGAAGAAGCGCCTACCACACACCAGGACCTGGGCTATGCAGTTTGCATTGTTCATTTCATTTCATCCCCTAACTCCCTGTGAAATAAGTTGGTCTCTTTTGATAGATACAGAAACTTGGGAGTCACGCCACTTCTAATTACACAGCTAGTTAGTGGCTGAGTTGGATTTGAGCACACATCAGTCTTTGTCCCACCCCCTTGCTCCTCTACCACCATGAGGAACCAACAGCTTTCAAATGTCTGATGACAATGTCCCAGATCCCTTGCTCCCTGGGAGCCTTGTTCTCAGAGACCCTCATCCTTCAAGTTGGTGTCCCAGAGGGACCGTACTACCCAGATGTGGACAAGGGTCAAAAAACTGTGCAGGAGGAGAAGCAGGCGGTCCAGAGAGCTTCATATACAAATCACTCAAAGTTGATTTAATTTGCTTGTCAACTGAGGTCAAGCCCCTTGTATGTGCAGACACTATGTGAGGTAGCGAGAATGAAGAGAAAGAGTAAGCACTCATGGCCCAGAAGGGGAAGCAGATGTGAAGCCACTAATTACAATAAAATGTGATATATGTCAATATTTGAATATACCAATGTGATTAGAATGCTGTGAGTCTGGTTATGGGGAAGTCAAGAGAGGAAGGGCTTTGGGCAGGAGGAATAGTCTGGGCAAAGCACTGAGCGGGGAGCTCCTGCAGTGAGAGAGAGGGTTACAGAAGCACTTAGAAGTGAAGGTGCTGGTTGAAAGGCTGTCATGCACATGTACCAGTGGGACTCTCTCAAGACCAAGGACCTTTGCTTCCCAAGGTACCCCTGCCTGGGCCTTCTCTCCTCCAACACCCTCCTCAAATACTGTTCTGCAGAAAACACTCCCTCCATGCGTTTCAACAAATCCATGATTCATTTCCACAGAGGAAACTGGTTTGGGCATTTGAAAACATCATAAATGGGCAAAGAACACAGCAGTCCACACAAAAGGAAGTACGGTTAGTAAACAGAAGTGAGGAAACACAGTCAACCTGGCCAGAACTCAGAGAAACGCAAAGTAAAACAACTGCGGTGTATATTTCCAACTGTTAAGTTAGCAGGCATAACACGAAGGTTTAGATGACTATCACCAATTTTGGAGAGGTCTGTGGGGAAGGAATCGCTCTGACGTTGGTGAAGGCAGTACCAAGTCCAGGGTCGGCAGGGCTCAGCGCAAACTGAAAGTGTGGGGTCTCTTGTTCAAAAATTATTAAGAATTTCAAGACAGCAACAGCAGAGCACGGAACCAAATTCTAAGCTCCTCTGAGTCCTCAGGTGAATTTGTAGAGCTCTGTCACAGGAGAGGAGGTACTCCTTCCACCTAAAGCCAGTCCTTCCCTGGTGTTTCCGACTCACCCCCACCCACCTGCGCAGAGAGCTTGTTACCTTGTGTCACTTTTCTCTTGACTTTCACCCACGTGCTCTTGACTCAAGCTTTCCCATTAGCATTTAACATACTAGTCCTCCTTTCTGGAAAAAGAAAAAGAAAATAAAAACTCCCCCCGTAAGCCCCCAGTCCATCTTCTCCAGCTACCCTTCCACTTCCCATCTTAGCTGTGCTCTGGAAACGGCTGTACAGACACACCAACCTCGTGTCCTCATTTCTCATTCATTTCTTCACCTGTTTCTCTCCCCATCATTACAGGTCTTGCCAAAGCTACCATTGATCTAAATCCATGTGCTGGGACCTGTTGTAGCCTTCTACACTGGTGACCACTGTACCCTTCCCAGAACACTACCCTGGGCTTCTGTGACAGGGTTGTCCTCTGTATTTCTCTTAGCTCCTCGACCAGCTGTCTTTTCCACCTGCAAGTGGGAGTTCCTCATTCACCTGGTCTAGACTATGTCCACTCTTCACCTTTCCCCTCAGGCAAGCCCACCTATGCCTGTGGCTTTAGTTGTCATGACTCATCAGGTCATGGCTCTGACCTAAACTCTGCTCTGAGTTTCAGACCCACAGTTTCACTGCCCCCGGACAGCTCCTCTTGCCTATCTCAGTCACTTTGAACTCCTTATGAAAAAACACCCCCCACCCACTCCCCCCGACTAATCCTGGTCTTCTTCCACTGCCCCTGTGTCTGTGAATGGCACCACCATTCATCCGATTCCTTTATATGCCCTTCTCTTTTCTCTTCTCCCACACTTCTTAAATTAAATCTGTCTTATTAATTTTATCTCTTCACTATTTCCTATATGTGTTCACATCTTTGTGTCTGTCCCTCCTCTTGTCATCTAAGCAGCTATCATCTTTCTTTCACTTTGACCCCTGCAGCAGCTGCCCACCATTCTTCCTCATGCCTTCAAACTCCCTGCTCCTATTGACTGCAGTCAGAGTGAGAGTTCAGGAGGGTCTCACTGCTCTCTAATGAAAGACATGCCTTTTCACAGCCCACAGGCCCTGCCTCGTTTTGCCCCAGGCTTCCCCAGCTCTTTTAGCTTCAGTACTGTAGTCTTCTTAACTCTGCCAAAAGCATTTGTACATGCCGCTCCCTTTGTCTAGAATGTTGTTCTTTCCTCCTCCTTGGTCTAATTGGCTCTTGGTTATTCTGTGGTCCCTAGCTCAATCACTTTTTCCTTAGGAAAGCCTTCCATTAACCACCAGGCAAAGTTCCACCATGACACACTTTTATAGTTCCATGTCTCTCATTCCTTAGCAATCTTAGCATGGTTGCAATTTTATCCATTTGTGTGATGACCTGATTGAGTCTGTCTCCCTGACTAGACGGTAGGGCCTATGAAAGTAGACTGTATGTTCTTCCTCACCATTGTAACCCCAACACTTAATCAGTGTCTGGCAGGAAGAAAGGGCTCAATAAATATGTGGTGAACGAATAGATGGAAATCCATTTAACAATATATTTTGAGAGCTATAGACATGCTCATATATTTTGACCTATAATTCCACTCCAAGGAAGTAATCCAAAATAAAGAAAATGGTTTATATATGACCATATTAATGAAAACATATTTTAAATTAAAAATTTCTAAAATCTATAGATGTTTAGCAATAGGGAAAATGTTAGAGTGGTAGTCCACAAAGTAAAGAATATGGTAATTAAAAACAATTGTGAGCTTCTGGCCAGTGTAGCACAGTTGGTTGGAGCATTGTCCTGTCCATTGAAAGGTTGTGGGTTGATTCCTGGTCATGGCACATACCGGTTTTCAGGTTGGATTCTCAATCAATGTTTCTTTCACATAGATGTTTCTCTCTCTCTTCATTTCTCTCAAAAGTAAAAATAAATATTGTGAAAACTAAGTAGCAATATGGAAAACCATTTACCACATTACAATTGTTTTTCAAAGCTGAATACAAAATTGGAATTTTACAACTATGTAAAAATGTTTTATGCATGCAGACAAGTACCAGATGGGAACAAGGAAAAATAAGTGAGTTGATTTGTCAAAAAAAAAAAAAAGTGGATCATGATTGAATTTTCCATTTCATTTTTATTTCTCTTAGAGCAGTTTTATTGATTTTACTAAAATAATGCTTTATTTTAACAAATAATACTTTACTTAGTGTAATCTGTGAGTTTCATCTAACAATCTTAGATTGAATAACACAGTCATATTAAGCTAAAGCTAAGGGTCCATTAAAGCACAGCTAGTTACATTTGATTCACTGCACAATGAGTTTATAAATTGTGTGTCTTGGCACATTTGTAAAGACCAATTGGCCATAGTAAATAATGTTATTTTAGAATGACCTTCTTAACCACTTATGAAATAGTTTCTGTGACAATTATATCCTATGTTTATAATATTTTATGGATATTCATGTACATGTCTTTGTATGGACATAAGCTTTTGTTTCCCTGGCTAGACTATATCGTAGGTATGTGTTCAACTTTTTTTCTACTTCACTGTGAGCAGTTTTTTTATTTAAACATTATTTAAAAAATAATTGTGTATATTTAAGGTATGCAACATAATAATTGCATATACATAGTGGAATGATTAGTAGTCAGGCTAGTTAACATATCATCTCACATAGTTCCCATTTTCTGGTGTATGGTGAGAGATCTGAAATCTACTCTTCAAGCAAATTTACAGTATTCACTACAGTATGTTAGCTAGAGGCATCATGCTCTTCATTAGACCTCTAGACCAATTCATCCTACTTAACTGCAACTGTATACCCTTTGACTACTATCTCCTCAGTTCCCCTACCTCCTTATCCCTGATAACCAAGCTTCTGGTCTCTGCTTCTATGAGTAAGACTTTTTTAGATTCCATATGTAAGTGAAATTATGCAGTACTTGTCTTTTTTGTGCCTAGCTCGTTTCACTTAGCATAATGTCCTTCAGGTTCATCCATGTTGTTGAAAATGACAAGATTTCCTTCTTTCCTTGAATAATTTTGCATTGTGTTATATCATAACTCCTTTATCTATTCATCCATCAACAGACACTTGGGTTGATTCCATATGTTGGTTATTATGCATAATGTGACATTGAATATGGGAGTGCAGACATCTTTGCCACATACTGATTTTATTTATTTTTTAATATTTACCCAGAACTAAGACTGCTGGATCATATGGCAGCTCTATTTTTAATCTTTTGAGGAACAGCCAGACTGTTTTCCATAATGGCTGTACCAATTTACAATTCTGCTAACAGTGTACAAGGATTCCCTTTTCTCCAGTGCCTTGACAACATTTGTTATAATTTATTGATTTATTTTGTTGATGATAGCCATCCTAATAGGTGTGATACCTATTTGTGTTTTTGGTTTGCATTTCCCTCACCGATTAGTGATATTGAGTATCTTTTCTTATAAGATTGTTGGCCATTTGTATGTCTTCTTTTGAGAAATACATATTCAGTTCTTTTGCCCATTTGTTAACCTGGTTATTTATTTTCTTGCTATTGAGTTGTTTAAATTCCTTATATATATTTTTTGTATATTAACCCATTATCATATGTATGGTTTGTATCCTACAGAACTGCAACTACTGTGTACACTTTGGTTAATATTTTCTCCCATTCTGTTAGTTGTCTCTTTTTTTTATTGTTTCCTTGGCTGTACCAAGATCCTTCAGTTGGATGCAATCCCATTTGTCTATTTTTGGTTTTGTTGCCTGTGCTTTTGGGGTAATATTTTAAAAAAGTCATTGCCCATACCAGTATTAAAAAGCTTTTTTCCTATGTTTTCTTCTAGTAGTTTTACAGTCCCAGGCCTTACATTTAAGTCTTTGATCCATTTTGAGTTGGTTTTTGCATATGAAGCAAGATAAGTCTCCAATTTTATTCTTCTGCACAGGAATAAAGGTTTCACAACACTATTTATTGAAGAGACTGTCTTTTTTCTATTGTGTATCTTGGCACAGTTGTCAAAGATCAATTGGCCATAAAGCATGGGTTTATTTCTGGATTTTCTATTCTGTTTCATCAGTCATTACATCTGTTTTTATGCCAGTACTATACTCCTATAGCTTTGTATTATATTTTGAAATTAAGTGATGATCTGTTTTGAAATCAGCTTTAGTTTCTTTGCTCAACACTGCTTTGGCTATTCATGGTCTTTTGTGGATCCATATGAATTTTAGGATTTTTAAAAAAATCTTTTTTGTGAAAAATACTATTGGAATTTTTATAGGAATTTTATTGAAACTGTAGAATGCTTTGGGTGGTATGGACATTTTAACAATATTAAATTTTTCAATCTATAAACATGGGATAGTTTCCATTTTTTTAAATCTTCTTAAATTTCTTTCATCAATGTTTTATAGTCTTCAGTATACAGATCTTTCACCTCTATGGTTAAACTTATTTTTAGACATTTTATTTTTTGACGTTATTATAAATGGGATTTTTTCTTAATTTCTTTTTTTGAGTTGTTTGTTGTTAGTATATAAAAACACAACTGATTTTTATATGTTCATTTTGTACCTGTAACTTTACTGAATTTGTTTTTAGTTCTAATAGTTTTTGGTGGAGTCTATAGCACTGTGTATATATAAGATCATGTCATATGCACAGAAAATTTTACCTCTTGCTTTCCAATTTGGATGCCTTTTAAAAATTTTTAATAAACCTTTCTTGTTCATTTTTATAATTATTCCTCTTTTATCCCCCCATAGCTCCCTTCCACCCAGCTCCCATCCCTCCCTCTGCCCTTACCTTTCCCGCATTGTCCTCATCCATAGGTGTACAATTTTTGTACACCTGCACCCCCTCACCCTTTTCCCCCTGAGAATTGTCAGTCCACTCTTTTTCTATGCCTCTGATTCTATTATATTCACCAGTTTATTCTGTTCATCAGATTTTTAATTTCTTTGATTTTTAGATTCACTTGTTGATAAATATGTATTTGTTGTTCATGATTTTTATCTTTACCTTTTTCTTCTTCTCCCTCTTCTTAAAGAGTACCTTTCAGCATTTCATAAAATACTGGTTTGACAGTGATAAACTTCTTTAGCTTTTTCTTATCTGTGAAGTTTTTTATCTGACCTTCAATTCTGAATGATAGCTTTACTGGGTAGATTAATCTTGGTTATAGGTTCTTGCTATTCATCTCTTTGAATATTTCTTGCCACTTCCGTCTGACGTGAGAAGTCAGCTGACAATTGTATGGGTTGCTCCCTTGTAGGTAATTAACTGTTTGTTTTTTTTTCTTGCTGTTTTTAAGATTCTCTCTTTGTCTTTTGCTCTTGGTATTTTAATTATGATGTGTCTTTGTGTGGTCCTCTTTGGATTCCTTTTGTTTGGGGTTCTGTGTGCTTCCTGCGCTTGTAAGTCTATTTCTTTCATCAGGCAGGGGAAGTTTTCAGTCATTATTTCTTCAAATAGATTTTCAGTATCTTGCTCTCTCTCTTTTCTTCTGGCATTCCCATAATTCTGATGTTTGGTGTGCTTGAAGTTGTCCCAGAGGCTATCTTCACATTTTTTTTATTCTTTTTTCTTTTTGCTTTTCCAGTTGAATGCTTTCTGCTTCTTTTTCTTTCAAATCTTTGATTTGATTCTTGTGTTTCTCTAGTTTGCTGTTAGGTCTCTGTATAATATTTTTTATTTCAGTGAGTGTCTGTTTAATTTCTAGTTGGTCCTTTTTCATCTTCTCTTGGGTCTTGCCAAATTTATCCATCTTTTCTAGGAAATTCTTGAAAAACCTTATAACCATGGTTTTGAACTCTATATCCAGTCATTTGTTTTCCTCCATTTCTTTTGTTTCTGATCTGTTCCTTTGTCTCTGCATTTTTGCTGCTTCCCTGAGTTGGTAGAGTAGCTTTGTGTACTAGGTGTCCTATGTGGACCAGTAGCTCCTCCTCCGCAGTTACCTGAGGTAGATTCTCTTGGTGCATCCCTTTGTGGACTGTGTGTACAGCCTTGTTGTAGTTAAGTCTTGATTGTTGTTGGTATCACTGGGGGGAATTGACCCCAAAGCCAATTGGTTGTGAGGATCAGCTGGTCTACACCGGGAGAACTTCTGTGCTGGAGTCAGCCTTATGAGATAAGACTTGCAAAATTGCAAAAGCCTCTGTGTTCAGCTTGGATGGGGTGGAGTCTCAGGGCTGAGCACACAGCCTTGGCTTCCCATCAGTCCTGCCCTATGAGGCCCTTTGGTCTGTGTTCCTTGGTAATCACTGCAGCCCTCTCTGTGCGCATTTGCACTCACACGCCTCCAGACCTCTGTCTTTCCGGCTCCCTTGAGTTTCTGTGTGCTCCAGGGACCCATATGAGTCTGGGTCCTCAGGGTCTCGCCTGAAACTGGGGTTCAGTGGAGTCGGAACTGGATTTCAGTGCAGTTGGGAGGTTCTGTTTTCTTCCCACTAGAGAAAGTCAGTGGCACAATCAGCAGTCAGTCCTTTCTGCACACACTTGCGTGCGTATGCCTCCATACCTCTGCCTTTCGTGGCTTCCCTAAGTTTCCATGCACTCCTCCCTTTTCACGACTTAGCCTTAGGGACCCCGAAGTCTCCTGGTGCCAGTAGGACAGGAGTGGACATTGGCACCCCCTGCCCTTTCCACCAGTCTGGATAGAACCTGGTCAAAAACAGCTGTACTCACTGTCAGAAAAGGGCTAAAATAATAATAATAATAAATGTTCATGTAATTTTGTACATTTTTAGTTAGCATCTGTTCAGCACATACTATGTGCTATTCACAATTGTATTAGGATAAACTATTTTTTTTGGCCAATAAAAGTGACAATTTTATATAGGTCAACCTAATCCAGTCCTCTAATCATGAAAGAGACTCTATGAAGCATATACAATTATTATCCTTATTTTACAAATGAGGAGACTGAGGCACAGAGAGCTTAGGTGACTTACCCAAGGACACACAGCTAGCTGGTAGGTGGTGGAGCCAGGTTACAAATCCAGGAGGTCTGAGTCCAGAGCCCAGGCACGCGAACCTCTTCTTTACACGTTGATACGGCTGTGCCCACAGGCTCGGTGTTCTGGCCCTGGCACCCATGCAGGGAACTAACTTCCCTCAGGAAATCAGATGGGCCCCAAGCTTGGTGGGGCCTTATGGGAGAGAGTGGGTGCTGGACCAGCCCCGTGACCTCATGTTGGCGGGGCCTCCAGACAATGGAACAACTGGTGAGCACCGGGCATCATGGCAGAGACAATGTGCTTCTCCAAACACCAGCCGTCAGAATAACAAACACCGCTGACTCCCACAGCTCCGAAGTCTAAATACTGAAGTGGAGCATCCGTGCCTCGCTCCCTGTGGTGACCCTTCAGTGGAAAAAAGCCGGCCGTTGCTATTGTCTCACTTTCCCAGAGGGAAGATCTGAGGCTGTGTCTCTAGTCCTGCAGGACTTCTGCCGCCTCTCTCAAGCCCCCAGTCTCAAAGAGGGTTTGTTTGATGTGAGCCAGTCTGGGGAACCCCCAAATCCCACTGTGATCTTTACTGGTCTATAGCAAAACAAGAAAAGAAGGACCATGTGGAGAGTTTTTCTTTAAAGATAAATGCCTTCCCTTGAAAGAATCCTATTGATGATGCACAGCTTCCTTTCCATGGCTCCTGGTCTCTGCGAGCTCCATCCTCCTCTCTGTACTTGGCCAGCTTTCCTCTTCGGCATACTCTGCATTGCACAAGACCTCAACAAGTAGTTTCTCTAGCCCCAACTCTGTGTCATGTCACGACTTTTCAGTCTCAAGTTCCATTGCTAACTCCCTCATTCTCAGTATTACTGTGCCCACGTTCTCTCAGGAGAATCTGCTTGACCTAACATGCTCTTTTACACCAAATCCTGTCATGTGTTGCTGATCAGTCAATCAGCCATTTGTCTTTGGGCCGGGTGTCCATTCTGGGTCAGAGTGAGGCCAGCTTTCCTTAGTAGGGACTTAAAAGTCCAGTTTGGAAGTTTTGCACCAAAAAATGGATTTGCATAGCTCTAGCCTTGGCCTGAGAACTGAAGGGACTAGGGTTCAACTCCAGTCAAGGGCACATGACTTGGTTGTAGGCTTAATCCCTAGTCCCCGTCAGGGCATGTGTCATCAATGTTTCTCTCTCTCTGTCTCTTCCCCTCCCTTCCACGCTCTCTAAACATCAATGGAAAAATATTCTTGGGTGAGGATTAACAACAACAAAAAATGGATTTGCATCTTTCAGCCTAAGAAGGTGACAAGAGTCATGGCTCAGGAAGTCACACCAGAGATACACAAGGGATGCCAGAGTAAAGTCAGGCTCTGAGGAAAGCAGCCAAGGAACAAACGCAGGGAATGGGCAGGATTCAGCCCCAGGGGTGATGACAGAGGCAGAGAGGAAGACAGATTCACTGTGTTTCAAAAGAAAATCAGTAAGCCTTGGTGAAAAATTGGAAGGAATGAACAAGAGGGAGGTCAGATGTGGTCATCACTCAGTGATAAAAACATAGAACAGGTTTGGGAAATGAAGGAGAAACGGCCTGTTCGGTTCTGACATGTTGAGACACGAGACATCCTGCTCAATTTACCAACAGGAAGTTGGCTATTTAAGTGAGAAGTTAAGGAAAGAAACTCAACTTTTCTTAGGAAAGAATCCTGCCACCTGGCTGGCTTGGCTCAGTGGTTGACATCGACCTATGAACCAGGTGGTCACAGGTTCCATTCCCAGTCAGGGCACATGCGCAGGTTGTGAGCTTGATCCCCATTGTGGGGCCTGCAGGAGGCAGTAGATGAATGATTCTCTCTCATGATTGATGTTTCTATCTTTCCCTCTCCCTTCCTCTCTGAAATAAAAGAAAGAAAGAAAGAAAGAAAGAAAGAAAGAAAGAAAGAAAGAAAGAAAGGAAGGAAGGAAGGAAGGAAGGAAGGAAGGAAGGAAGGAAGGAAGGAAGGAAGGAAGAAATGAAGAAAGATAGAAAGATAGAAAGAACCCTGCCTTCTTGGCCAGAAGGGTTGTGTGAATCTTCAGACTGTTGGTGGTTGAAGTCTTGGAGTGGATAATTTCACCCTGGGAGAAGTGGAATGCAAAACTGACACCTGACAAATGCTTATTGGACAAATAAGTGAATGAATGAGAAAGTGGTTGGATGACCTGGTCAAGTCTCGGCATTCATTCATGTTTCACTTCTTCCCAAGTGACAAAGCCACTCATTGCTATCCTGCACTATGAACAAGTATAGTGGAGGATGGGAAGAATATGGGCTTTGAAGGCAACACAGAGTTCACTTGCAAGATCTAAAACTTACTAGTTCTTTGGGTTTCATCTTTAATCTTTTGCAGTCTTTGTTTCCTCATCTCGAAATGTGTGCAATGATATTTACCTCACCAGGCACTCATCCTCCTGTAGTGAGGATTAAACAGGATAGCAAGAACAGAGCTCCAAGCATAGCTTTGGTATGTGCAGTAGGCATTTAAGCCCCCTCCTAAAGCAGGCTTTCAGATACTGGAGACGATTTGGGATAGGAGCATCCCAGGGATTCTGAGGATGTCATACCCTTAGCCAATGGCTTCCCAAAAGGACACACTGACAGTGTAAATAACCTCATTTGGTGCTAATGTCAAGAGTCTAAATGTAAGGCTTGAACCAAGCAGCCCTGCTTCTCACCCACCACTACTCTCCACATGGATCTTCTGTGGCAGGCCATGCCCATTCTTGTGGTCGCACCCCCACTGGGTGCCTCCCTCTTGCAGGCATTCAACAGAAGTGACAGACTCCCTCCCCTTCCTAAAGCAGGTTTTCAGATACTAGGATCTACCCACCCCAAGCCTCATCTTCCCCAGGGTGCTTCCTCCCATTGCCTGCAGCTATCCAGGCACCTGACACCCTCCAAGGTGAATGCCCAGTTTTCAAGTCATTGAGATTTCCCCATGAGCCAAGAGCTCCTGTTCTAACACACATAGCCTTGCTACATAGATAGAAAATACAAGGGAAAATTTGTTACCTTCATTTAAACACCAACCATTCAAGACTTTGACTTTACTTAAAGACATAAGATTTCTTCAAAGAAAGTGACAGAACCCTCCTGGGAGAAATAAGGGAAGGTGAAAATAAATAGAGGGCCCACTCCCTTCAGGATAGAAGATTAGAAATAGCAAAGGCAACAATTTTCTTTGGGTTTCTGTATAGATTGAATGGACTACCTATTAAGGTTGCCAAGGAATCCTATCTAATAAAGAGGAAATATGCTAATTGACCATCATGCCCTCACAAAAGATGGCAGCACCCACAGCCAATAAGGAGGGAATATACTAATTGACTGCCATACCCTCAAAGATGGCGGTGCCCACAGCCACAAGATGGTGGTGCCCAGACCCCTTAGCCACTCTAGGGAAGCAGGCACATGGCCTGCCTCCAGAGTCTCCCAGTCCCCTTAGCCCCCAGCTGCCCAGGGCTGACCAGAGGCACAGGCAAGTCTCTGATGGCAGCTACCCAGCTGCCCAGAGCTGCCCAAGGCTCAGGTAACCAGGGCTGGCTGAGGTTTGCACTCCTGGCAGTGGCAGCCACAGAGGTGTGAAGGGGGCATTGCCTTCCCCTGATCACTGGGCCACCTCCCATCCCTGAGGGCTCCTGGACCGTGAGAGGGGGTAGGCTGGGCCGAGGGGACTCCCCACCCCCTCCTCAGTGCATGGATTTTCATGCAACGGGCCTCTACGAGCTTGAAAAGTGAATTAAATGGTTAAAAAGACTAAGTTTATTTTTAAAGGGTGTGATGGTAAATTTAACCGACCAGATTTCATAACATATTACAAAGTGACAATTATCCGAACCATATGGTAGCAATGGGGGGAAAAGATCTGTAGAAGAGATTACAGGAACTCAAATTAATTCAATATAAAGTAAAACTGGAAATAATTTCACAACGAGGAAAGTAATTACTACATCATAAATGTCTCAGAGTGAACTATAAGGAATACAGAGAAGAGTTGTACTTATATTATTTTCTGCAATAAGTTGCAGATGAGACTTTTATGCATGTCTGAAAAAAAAACATAAAAAAATACAAGAAAGTACAATTCTACATTTATCACATTGGAAAAGAATACATCACCAGAGACAACAAAGATTAGATTTTCAAAATAAAGAACACGAACCTTTTTGTTGAGTAAAATATCGGACAATCACAAGAGGAAAATAACAGCCTGGAAAACATAAGCCACTGATACATCTAAACTATATTAATTTTTGCTTTTTCACCAAAAGCTAAAATCAGTGCCCAGATTCCACTCTGGAAGCAGCAAGAGAGATGAACAGACAGTTTACACAGGAAGTACAGATGGTAAATCAAAACACAAAAAGGTACATAACTCCACCAGCAATGAGAGAAATGCAAACAAGCCTGTTCTGAGGTATCCGCACCTGCTTGTCCCAGGGTCACCATCAAGTGGCAGAACCTGTGCCGGGACCAGGAGGCTGGATAGAGAGGCTCGATCCGCGTGGGTCAAAGGAAATTTAAACGAGTCAAGATGTATAAAGTGCTTGGAACAGTGCTTAGCACACAGTCAGTCCTATGTAAGTGTTCACTTGTTATTTGGGTGAGGGGTGACATTCACATCCTTTGCTCTCAGTTGTAGTATAAACGACAAGGACTTCGGAGCCAGAAAGATGGTCCGTTCAGCATAGGTTGACCAAATGCCACGTGAAGGTGCAAATCCCAGTTCCATTCATGATTAGTGGTGCCACGTTGTGAAAATGGCTTAGCAATATGGAATCTCAGGTTCCTCCATGCTGTAAAATGGACTAAGAAAACCTGCTGCTTCGCCTGGTTTGAGGTATATAGAGCCCCTGCACCACAGAGTACCAAGGAGGGGCCCTGGCATTAGAAGTCCCAATGCACCTTCGATTCCTCATTCCTCCTCCGAGAACTGCAGCCCTGCCCATATCCATGGCCCTGCAACTTGCTCTCAGCTGCCTGCCAGCGCCACCAGATTAAGATCTTTAGGGGCACCAAGCCCCGAAGCTGAGGATGCCACCTGCAGGTGAGGTAGTGGGAGCAAGCGCTCCTGGGGCCTGGGTAAACATGGGCGAATGAACGGGTGAATGGCTACCTGAACCATCACTGACCAGTGGCATTGCAGCTTCACTGGGAGGCTTTCTTTAATGGGGAGACAAAGTGACCAGACTCAGATCACACGAGATAGGCCAGGGCTGATATCCAAAGCATGTCACAGGCAGAACAGAACCAGTACTGACCATGGGCCTCGAGACTCCTGCTGGGCTAAGCTCCATCTTTGTTTGTGGGTAATGGGAGGCCCAGTGTCTTCAAGAGAGGGGCTTAGGGAGGGAGGGGGCTCCAGCAGCTACTGCTCTCCAACAGGTTTAAAAGTAGTATAGCATCCAA
>PVJN01032002.1:0-24440 GCA_004026805.1 Lasiurus borealis | reverse complement strand
GGCACAGACACGCTAAGTGATGGCCAGTTGCTTCCCTCCTGGGGTTTTCATTGGCTGCAGCTGGGAGTGAGGAAAGTTGGAGAGGATGACTTTTAGTAATCCGTGGGGCTTCTGTTGATACTGATTATTTTCACGTTAGGGGTTCTGGGTGGGGGTGGGGACACTCAGACATGACATTTCAGCTCATCTCCGCTCATGAGAAGGGTTCTTCCTGTGTGGAGGAATCTGGGTGTTGAATCTGTCAGCTGCAGGTTCTTGTGTAATGTTTATGCTGTCAGGCCAACGAAATAAAGTCATTGTATACCTTAAACTTACCGTGTGTTCAGAACTGTTGCCTTTGTTTAGTGCGCGTTACAGTGGGTGGCAGGTGGAGTCTCCGAGCAGAACATCTGAGTGGGTGACTGTTGGCAGTATTTGCTCACATGTAGTCAGATGTGTACAAGTTTGCTGACCATGAGTTACCCTCCAAATGTTGAGTGGAGTTGGGACAGTGCGGTGCAGTGGTGGTGTGTGTGTGGTAAATGCTTGGTCACTGTTTTATGTGATTATCTAAACTGAAGGGGAAAGACCGCCTACATCAGACTATAGGGGGTGGGATTGAGGATGTGCAGATGCCTAAGCCTTGTTCTAGATTTTTACCCACTCAGAATCTCTGTGTAGGCGCCTGAATTTTTAACCCCATGATTCTGCTGTGCACTGAAGTTGGAGAGGCGTTGCTCCGTATACCTGGTTTTGCTCTAAGTCTCAACTAAACATATCCTCTCCACATCTTGGAGTGAGGCTAAAGCAGAAAAGGCACCTAGGTAAGGCTCCTGAGGTCACACAAGCTTGGGTCTTCTGACCAATTTGAGTCCACTCTGCCAGGGACTAATACATGAGTGCGCAGTTGGGGTGTGAGTTAGGAGCCAAAGAAAAAAAGATTAGTAGACCATGCTTCCTTAAAGAACTTCAGAACCTGTCTCTGATACTCTATTCTTGCATCTGTATCCCCAAGTGGTGTCCACCTCTGCAGTTTGAGGTGGTCTGGAAAGATCCATGGCAAAACTCTACCCACCACCAAACCACGGGAGCTAATTGAGAAAACAGCCAGGATGGAGGGAAGGAAGGAGCCCAAGCACAGCAAGCACCACGTGAAGAAAATTAAGAAAAGCTGGGAGGAATTTTGATGTTGACATCAAAGCACTGGGAATAGACACCTGTCACTACTGGCAGAACAATATTTAGGTGTTTCTGATAAAGCCAAATGGAAGCTCATACCTGAATTAAGATAGGAATTATATTTTTAAGGTAATGGACTTCGTCACTACCTAAGACTGAGATAGGATAAATGTTTAAAACCAACAGCCCAGGCTGGTTTGCTCAGTGGTTAGAGTGTCTGCTTGTGGGACCAGGGGTCACAGGTTTGTTTCCTAGTCAAGGGCAGGTAGCTGAGTTGCAGGTTCGAATCCCCTGGCCCAGGTCAGGGTACATGAAGGAGGCAACCAATGGATGTTTCTATCCCACTCCCATCCTCCCTCCCATTATCTAAAAAAAAATAGAAAAAATATCTTTGGGTGAGGATTAGCCAAAAAAGGTAAAAATAAAAACAAATACATGGCCGATTCCAGATCCCTACACATGGGGCAGTTCCTGGAGTGCACGGGACAGCGGCCCATCGCTAAATCCGAGGTGCTTCGAACTGAGAGCCTTGGTCTCCCTAGGAGGCCTTTGCTTAATTTAGTCTGACCTTCCTCTGGGTCTTTCTGTTGGAGAAATTGGTCCTTGGATGGGACATTGCATACTGTCTTAGATGAGCCCTCTACTGTCATACATCTCTAATGTTAAATAACAGCTCAGTTCAAAGGCAGAGGCAGGCTGGGTGTTTGAGGTCTCTGATTCAGATGCCACTCTCATGCTTCCTGCTGGTCCAGCTCTAAAACCTCTCAGTGCCCTCCGCCATTGTGGAATTAAGTCTCAGGCTAAAAGCAGCTTAGGGAATGTCTTCACCAGTTGGGGCCTCTTGTCCCATGGAAGGTTGATGGACATCCTGAGACTTCTTCCTGGGAATCAAGTGTGAAGGTGTGAAATAGTCTAATTTGCCCCTTTAGAATCCAGTCTGAAGTCACTGTCAGAGATGAGTGAGTTCTTAGCTTTTATCAGCTATTTTGGTAGATCTCCTATCTCGGTAGGGTGAGCATACATCTAGTTTTGCAAGGAGCATCTTGATTTATTCCTGTTGTCCTGATTGGTTTATTTATGCTTCTTTCACTGTCACAAATTCCCCAGTGGACAAATACAGAAGTTCACTCTCCTTATATTTAGTATAAAATGGAAGCTTATTACCACCAGAGAGGAGGGTCAGGTCGGAGGTGAGAGAAATAAAGAGAGAGAGAGAGAAATAGAGAGAATGTGCCATCCAGATACATCCTGCCCCATGGCTGTTAACCCTGTGGGTGGAAATGAGAAAAAGAAGGCCACCCTTGAGTAGCAGACTGTTTGCGTGTTTTCCCCCACGTAGAATTGTTTTCCTGTAAAGCGCTGCATTTAGAAAAGGTCACAGACTGCACTGTGAGATCAGAGGTCAAGACTGCAAAAGAGCAAAGCAAGTGGCAGTTAGCTCACGAAGGCAGGTGACTGGGCAGACAGGCGCACAGCCTGGCAGCACTCCAGGGGCAGCACGCGGTTTTGCTCTGAGGAAGGTGTCCCGGGCATGTGCACAGGCCTCTGGCTGGCCCAGTCCCCCTTTGGTTACAGTACTGCCAGGGTGCCAGTTGCTGTGGAAATGTTACCGTCAGGAAGCACATCATCATTTGTTGGATTTGTGTCATGAACCACCCAATGGTATAAAGTTGAGGTCTTGTGTGTGGGCTGGGGCATGCTGTCCACCGCTTGCCCGTGGCTATAGCACCAAGTTAACTGTTCAAATAAATGCAGTCATTTCTGGAAAATAAACGAGTTGACACAGCCAGTTTCAGCCGGTTTTGACTCTAGGGAAGACCTGTCATCCGCTATTTCTAGCTGTGTTTTCCTTCAGGTATAATTTTACTCAGAGAATTGAATAAGTTCCAAGCATCCACCCTTATGTGCCTTGTTTTGTTTTTTTGTGGCACGAAGCCACCAGTTATTTTCAGGAACCGGCCCATTTTGTTGTCGGGTGGCCCTGAGTCCGTGTTACCACGGAGAGAGCTTGCCTGCAGCCCCACTCCCCACCCCACCCGTCTCTGTGTTTCCCTGGCTGCAGTGCCAGGGCTCTTTGGTCAACACAGCTGAGGGCACAGCATCACGTGATAATGACTCAGGCTGCAGAGCTTGTTTTTCTCAGCTATTTTCATATACGCTTTAAAAGCAAAACACACACACACACACACACACACACACACACACACACTAAAGACCCTCTCTCAAAAGCTGTGCTCTGCACACATTAACAAATGCCCCTCCCCTCCATGTGCACCACCTGGAGCAGAAGGAAGTGAGTAAAACTGCCTTCCAAACAGGACATGCTGGGCTCAGGCCTCTGCAGCCCCAACAGCTCTGTGGCCTGAAGTGCCTTCTCCCTCCGGAGGGAGCCCAGTGCTGGGGACTGGGGACAACTGGTTCTGGTGGCAAGTTAGGCCTCTTTTCCCTTTGCCTTCTTTTAGTCAGCTTTCTCATCCCCAGCTGACAGATCCCTCAAGGACCCACACTTCTTAATTGCCCACGAGTGAGCAAGAAAGTGAGTGTCAAAGGGCAGGACAGACCACAAACCTTCATTCTGGCCCATTATGTATATAAATCATTGTCTCACCGAGTCTTAGAAAATAAACTCCGCAGTTAATATTTTGATCCAATTTGGCTGCTAAATAGGGAAAAGAAAGGTTCATTTTTCCAAGATGAAAACAGCCAATATTGAGCTCTACATAGTTAGATTCAAGGCCAGGTCTAGTTGCAAACTGAATGCCCGGGCCTTCACTGTGGTCAAAGTGTTACCGGGGAGACAATGAGACCTCGGTTCTTGGCTTCTTGAGGAAAAGATTTCAATCAAGAGACAAAGTATAAAAAAGCAAACAAGCATTTATTGACCGCAGCAAAAAACACTCAGAGAGGGAAACAAGGAGGGCGTAGAAGAAGCAACAGGAGAACTCAGGGTGGGCGGCCTTGGCTCACCAGGAAGTCAGAGAACGGGGGGCCTTGGAGACAGGTTTGGGGGTTAGCCTGGGATGAGCTGCTGCTGCCCCTGGCTGCAAGTCCCTGGGGTCCCTTAGAGGTCGGGAGAGATCTGCCTGTGGGGGCATAGTCGGGGGAGAGAATAGCATAGGAATGCTGCCCAGAGGGAGATCAGATCATACTGGGACCTTTGTTTTCTGGGGTTTTAAAGGCTGAGTGTTTAGGGGGGTTTTAGGGGCAGATCAATAGATGTTCATCAGCTTTATGCTGATGTGCCAAAGTAAGAGTCATTCTCTTCATTTGTCCTTTGGTGTGGTTGGGAAATGGCACTGATTGGATTTCACCTACTAATCCCTAAGTAGGGAGATTTAAGCTGTTTACCCTCTGGTTGGGGAGAAGTGCAACCATTTACTCTTTTTTCTTTTTAAATATTTTTAAAATATATTTTATTGATTTTTTTACAGAGAGGAAGGGAAAGGGATAGAATGTTAGAGACATCAATCAGCTGCCTCCTGCACACCTCACACTGGAGATGTGCCCCAACCAAGATACATTCCTTTGACCAGAGTCGAACCTTGGACCTTTCAGTCTGCAGGCTGTCGTTCTACCCACTGAGCGAAACCGGTTTTGGGGCAACCATTTACTCTTAAGTATCCTGATGGGGCCTGAAGAGCGTGGAACTGCAGCGGGATGGTGGAACAGGTGAGTGGCGGCTGCACAGGCCAAGGCAGTTTCTAGTGGGGGCCCAATCAACCAGCCGATCATCCAGCAGATGGCGCCCAGTGGTAGCAGCAGGGGTGGGGCTGCCACCCAGCTCCTAAGCACTGAGGGAGCGGGGTGGGGTGCCCAGTCCCAATTGATGGCCTCGCAGGTGGGATGGTGGGGCAGGTGAAGGCCACATCAGGTCGAGGAAGGATGCCAGGTGGGGCTGCAGGGCTGTGAGGTGGGGGGCACAAGCTGGGGCCCGATCCCTGCAGGCCACTTGGAGGGACCCCACCTGTGCACGAATTTGTGCACCAGGCCTCTAGCACTACAACAAAAGCAGATCAGAACCTTTGGGGATTCCATGTGAAGTTAGATCAGACTAAAGAATGAAGCTGCAAAATACTTCAGTTTCTCTTTGTAATAGTCCCCTGTGCTATGACTGAGTTGTTTTTGCTAGTTACTTACAAATGTACTAGGTAATTTTACATCTCGAGCCCTCACCTTACATTGCTTTATTTGTAATGCCCTTCCTGCCCTACCTGCCTGCTGAGCTCTCTCCAGGAGTAGCACCTTTGTGAGGATTAGGTACAAGAACCAGTAACAGTAAAACAACAGTGGCTGAAGGAAGATATGTATCCCATGCTCATGTAAAAAGTTCAGGTTTGGTTCATGGCTCAGTCCACCCAGGCCCAGGCTACTCCCACATGGGGTGTGGTCATCATCCTTCGAGTTAAAGGCATCATCTGTTCCTGTAATTAGAAGGAGGAAGAGGACAGGATACAAGTCAGCTTACTCTCTGTTTTTATTTTATTTTCTCTTTTACGTTTCAGTTCAGCTCTCTCTTAAGGAAGGTTCCCTTGGGCACTCAGGACAGTTCCACTTATTTTTACTGACTGCAGCTTACTGACCTGGCCATGCCTCATTTTAAATGAAATTGTGAAATTTAGTCTTTATCCTGGATGGGCATCCGCCTGACTCAAAACATCATTGCTATGAAAGCCGAACATAAAAAGATATTCTTCTGTGAAGCAGCTCCTAATAACTCCTTTAACTGTCTTGGAAATTTGGCAACAGAATTCTCAGTGGAAGGACTATATTCTGTACCTCTGTGCTCCCATGAAAACATTTCATTATTCTCTTTTGTATTGTTTATTTTGTTTTAAGCATCTCTTGCTTCCCAGTTATATTTTAGGTCCCTCAAGTGCTGGAACCATATTTTAATTGTCTCTGAATCCCTGGTAGCCAGCAGGTGGCTAGGCGCAAATGATTGCTAAATGAAGGAATGAAGAAATAAGCATCTGGATGCTTATACTAAAACATGGGATTTATCTCTTGATGAAGAGATTTATTGGAACTTTAAAGAAACAGTTGTGAGGGTCTATGGGAGAAGCTAGAACTTATGGACATTCTTATATTCTAATCATGAGAACACTACACACTAGAACCTTACAGGAAGAACTCTATGTTTATAATAAAGTGCCATGGTTCTAACTTCCCCTCCCATTAACTTCCTTTCCCTTATATCAGGGTGGGGAACGTCCGACCAGCAGGCTATATAAGGCCCAAGAAATCATTTGGTCTGGCCCTGCCAAGGCAACTGTATTTGGATCTCAAAATTCAATAAGTCTAGGAGCTATTTTCATAGCAACATAAATTTATATTAAGTGAATGCTGTTAAAAATATCCTAATGGCCCTTGGCAGAAAAAAGGTTCCTCACCCTGCCTTAAAAAAACACTCCATCTTGGCATACAGGCCAGAGTATGCACTCAGCTTGAGATTCCTGCATGCAGTGAGTTGCAATTCTTTGTTTTTCCCCCGAATAAATCCTTTTTGATGACAAAATGCCTAGTTGATATTATTTTTTAGTAGACACCATTAACTCTTAGAACCTGAGCTCTTTAGCTTAATCTAGACATTTCTGGCATTAATTGCTTAACTAAGCAACTAGGAATCCCTTTACCTCATTAACAATTCGATTTTCAGTAAAGTGATATGGGAGATATTACTATAAAATAAATTTGAAATGTATTTGTGATATAATTATAAATTTAATGAGTGTGTTTAATATACTGACTGCACAGTAATAAAACACCATTAATATTCTTAAATTCCCAGGACCAACTTTATTACTAGAATAAAAAGAGATTGAGTTGTTTTAATGAATATAAGGCTATTGCCCTGCTCTCATTTTCCACCTCAACCAGAAAGAGTCACAACAGACCTGAGAAGGGTGGGTATTAAGTATAATTAGTAGTTTGAATCTCATCTTGATCCTTTCTTTTGCTTCTAAGGAGACCCAGTACACATAATTTATGCACTAGGAGGAGGGGGGAGTGTCCCTCTGCCCAGCCTGTAACCCTCTCCAATCTGGGACCCCTTTGGGATGTCTGGCTGCCACTTTAGGTTCTAACCTAAACTGGTAGTCAGACATCCCTCTCATAATCCAGGACTGCTGGCTCCCAACTGCTCACCTGCCTGCCAGCCTGATCATCCTCTAACCACTTCCCTGCCAGCCTGATCGACACTTAACTGCTCCCCTGTCGACCAGATCACCCCCAACTACCCTCCCCTGCTGGCCCAGTCACCCCTAACTGCCCTCCTCTGCTGGCCTGGTTGCCCCTAACTGCCCTTCCCTGTTGGTCTTGTCATCCCTAACTGCCCTCCCCTGAAGGCTGGTTGCCCCTAATTGCCCTCCCCTGCCAGCATGGTTGCCCCCAACTGCCCTCCCCTACTGGCCATCTTGTGGCAGCCATCTTTGACCACATAGGGGCAGCCATTTTGTGCAAGGGCATGAGGGTCAATTTGCATGTTACCTCTTTATTATATAGGATTTATACTTTGTGAGTATATTTGTAAAAGTTCTCTTAAAAAGACAATTATCTTTATTCTTTTCTAGAAAACTACCATAGGAACTAGCATAAGAAATTAAAGGTTAAGGTGACTGGAAGAATCTTAAAAGTATTTATTATCTTAAGAGTTGAGTCTTGAGAGATGTGGTAGAGATGACTTGTTCCCCAGAACCCAGTTTTTTCTTCTTCCATTGTAATAACCAGGCTCGTGGCCATCCAAAATAAACACTAGATTTTCCTGCTCTACTGGCAGTTCTATATCAATATACCACTTTCTTAACCTCTTTGAATTTCAGTTTCCTCATTGGTACATTACAAATAACAATGTCTGCCTCTCAGAATGACATCGTTTTATACATAATAAATACTTGTATTAATCCTAAAATACTATAACCTTTCCTTTAGAAATTTCTCTGCATTATCCTGAATTCCATAAAACCTAGATTATGTTTAATTCATATTTGTATCCCTGTGTCCAGCTCTCATTACATTTTTATTGACTCTAAAACAACTGTGCAGTACAATGCAGCAATAAAGACTAAGGAAGACAGGGCATTTTTCATACCTGTCATATTAAGTGCAAATCTCAAGCTTCTCTAGCTGGCAGGTAAGGCATTCTTGAAAGCAAAGTTGAGTTTTCAAAGTCAACTAGAATAGAGTGTGACTTGATAAGTGACTTCCTCATTGTCTCCTACTTGCTTTCATAATCTATGCAGCTTCAGCCCTAGCTGGTTTGGCTCAGTGGATAGAGCATTGGTCTGTGGACAGAAGGGTCCCAGTTTCCATTCCAATCAAGGGCACATGCTTGGGCTTCATGCGGGCTTGATGCCCAATAGAGGGCATGCAGGAGGGAGCCAATCAATGATCTCTCTCATCATAGATGTTTCTATCTCTATCTCTCTCTCCCTTTCCCTTCTTCTCTGGAATCAATAAAAATATATTTAAAAAAACAATAATCTATGCAGCTTTATTTAACATCACTGTGCCCTTTGCTCTCTATGCAATAGCTTCGTGGCTCTGTAAATTCCTCCAACTCACCAGGACTTTTATAAACTCAAGACTTTCTAAAAATTTATCTATAATATCTGTGCCTCTATGTTAGTCAAGATTCTCCAAAGAAGAAGAACCAGTAAAATTATATAGAGAAACATATAAATACAGGGATGGGCAAAAGTAGATTTACAGTTGTTCATAAGGAAAAAGACACACAGTTTACTATTGTTACAATAGCTGTAGTAATTCAAAAGAATGTCACCCATAACCATAGACCTACTTTTGCCTGCCCCCCGTATTTCTGTAGAAGATGGAAGTACCTACTAGAATCCTGTTTCTTCATAACCTATCCCTCAGACAGACAAAACACGAACCATCAAAATACTAACCACAGTTTGATCTTTAGGTTTTACTCCCTTGGATTCTATTGGAAACATAAAATTAGAATTGCAATAATTTATTTGGCAAAGAATAAATCAATAGGAGGACAAAGAAAAAAGTAGCACTTAAGTAGTGTAGGCAGAAGCTTTTGCAGTCCCACCTAAAATGCTAGAGAAGATACTTGACTTTATCTGGTGACACTGTCTGCAAATATTTCTCCCAGAGATCTGACCCCCACACACAGTGTAGTCTTGAGGGACACAGGTGCCCACATTCCTGCAGGCAGTGCCGGCCTGCCTATCGTTCATGTGCCTCGAACTGTGCCATGACCTTCTGCTGAGAGGGCAGTAGGGCAAGGTCCGCTTTCTCTCTCTCTCTCTTTAAAGCTCCTTAAAATAGCTTCAGGATTCTCATCAGCCAGGCTCATTTGAGAACTAAAGACCATTCTCTGTAACTCTTGGCTGTTCAAGCCTATCCTTCAAGGCAAAGGACTGAACCTGCATGGTTCCTTCCTAAAGACATGTTGACAGGAGGCGAGTTAAAAATTCTAAGGTCAAGGAGAAGCTACATCAAAAAGTCATCAAGGAGGATGCGGGTGGGGAGGGCTGTGGGTTTGAGGAGACCGATGGTTCTCAAATGTAAGAGTGCATCAGAATCACCTGGAAGGCTGGTTAAACTACTTTGGGAGCCCCATCCCCAGAATTTCTGGTGCCATCGATCTAGAGGGGAGCTGCATTTACATTTCCAATGGTTCCCCTGGTGATGCTGATATTAGGATCACACTTTGTGATCGGAGGACATGCTATAAAAACCACTACAATAGAAAAATAATAGAATATTTCTTATCTAAAATGCATCCCCGCACCCCCAGTAAACTAGCAAATTAAACTCAGCAGTGCTTCTCTGAGATTCACAAAACCAACCACATCTGACTTGTCTGGATTGCTTATATAATAAGAGCGATTTCTACTCACCACTCCAGACTTAATTATGTGGATTTCTAGGGGCAAATACAGAAAATTGCATTTTAAACAAGGTTAATATATGCAGATGGGTTCTTGAGAACCACTAAGTAACGTTTTACATTTGCTGAAGAATGAGAGAAATTCACAGTGAGTTTAACAATGTCTACAGCAGAATGTATCTAGTCCTAAGAAGAAATAAAGACCAGGAGTCTGTCATTTGGGATAATTTTGGAGAGCACATTCAGTGGGGCTTATCCAAGGAAAAAATTCAAAATGATCTTTTGGGTTTCTCTTCATCTTCTAATCATTTTTAAACTTGGGTAATATGTGTGTGTTATACTCTGCATATTACTACTGTAATGTAAGGGGGTTTTGTTTGTTTGTTCTTGAACAAGATAGCCTGGGTCTTTATAACTACAGTCACGTAAAGTCACCATCTATCCTATGGGATGGTATTCAGCTCTGTGGTGTTTCTAATCCTGGCTGCACATTAGCATCAGTGGCTGGCTTTTAAAAACCACAGAATCACTCCTGGGAAGGACATTGGGGAGGGGCTAAGCATCTTTACTTTTTACAAACTTCTCAAGTGGTTTCTGGAGTCAGGGTTGTGAAGAACTCCGCTGTAGGCTCATTGTTCCAGTGCTGGAAACAGGAGCTTCTCTTCTGAATTTACTGCATTTTTTCCCCTATTAAATAACAGACCTAGAATAATTCTTGCTGGATCCACAGTTCATTCTCCATCAATTCTTGCACTGCTGTGCAATCTAAAATAATCCCAGTCGTTGGATTAGATTTCTGCTAGACCAGCATCTTGCACATGTTTAATAGCTATCTATCTTCTGTCCAAAATGACTTTTACGCTATTTTAACCTGACTGAAAGACTTTGATGAGCTAATTTACAAAGTAGCCCTCAAATCTGACTCTTCCATCTCTATCACAACGAGGTTTTTCAGACAATTACGTTCATTGCACTTCTGGCCACAAGGTGGCGGGCCGATCCATTTAATAACAATGCAACCTCATAACTGCCTACCACTATCATTTTCCCATTTGTTACTAATAAAGTTGTCACCTTTTTGTAAACAAAGAGCACAGAAACAATTAGTGGGAAATACGAGAGATCATCTTCATTGATTGTCAACTTTTTTATCTTCTAAAAGAGGGGAGATGCATTACACATTTTTAACTGATTTCCTAGTGTCTCGGAATCTGGATAAAATTCTAACACACTTAGACACATGGAAATCCTTCTGTTAAAAAATTAAAAGTAATAGATACCTAAGAAAGGAAATAAAAGCATATTTAAAAAAAAGAATAAAGCAGATCTGTTTCCTCATTTGATTTTAATTTACCTAACCGGGAAAAAAAAAAAAAGCCCTGGCCAGTTTCACTCAGTGGTTACAGAGTTGACCCCAGGGGCTAAAGAATCATGGGTTCAATTTCTGGTCCAGGGCATGTACCTTGGTTGCAGATTCAAGCCCTGGCCCTGGTCAGGACGTGTGGGGGAGGCAACACATGACTGGTGTCTCTCATGGGTGTTTTTCTCTCTCTATCCCCTCCTCCTCTCTCTAAAAAAATCAATGAGAAAAATATTCCCAGGTGAGGCTTTTAAGAAAAACGGAGGGGGGAGACGAAATAAAAATTTATAAGAAGGAAAAAGGAAAATACATCTCCGAGAGTGTTTGTTTCTATGAAAGATGAAGTTTGTTGATCGACTACCACTACCATCCAAAAAGCAGGCCTCACCCTGGCTGGTTAGCTCAGTTGGCTAGAGTGTTGTCCTGATATACCAAGGTCGCAGGTTCGATCAGGTCACATACAAGAATCAACCAATGAATACATAAACAAGTAGAACAACAAATCAATGTCTCTCTCCTTCCTAATGAAAAAAAAACACAAAAAACAAAAAACCGCACACATCAATGAAACATTCCTTTAAAAATATATCAGAACTGAATTCACATCGCCTCAGTCTGTAGGTTGTCAATGAAGAATTTCCTCATGTGCAGGTGGGTTCAGGAGGCTGAAGAGGGAAAAAGAAAAGGAACTGAACACTTTCTGAGCATCTTTTGTCAAACTAGCTCTACTCCTTGTTTGTTTAGGAGTTTAAGTTTTCAAATAAGGATAAAAAGGGTAGAACGACATTCTACATTTTCGTATCGCTTTAAGAAGAAAAAAGTAAAAAAACAACAACAAAACTTTGCAGCCACAAAATATACATCAAAGTAATGTTGCTTATTATGGTCAGGTCTCCTGAAGAGATGACACATATACAGCAGTCCTCTCTTTCTCCAACCTCCTGCATACCATGTCATTGCCCTCTCACTAACTAATTTTGACCCATACTGGTCGGATATCTGTTTCTGAAACTACATTGAGCAATTTCCTATACGGGGCTGAGCACATCCTGGCATGTTCTACTACGTTGCTCCTCCTTGAGCTCTTCACGTCCAATTCATTCTTATACTTTGCTTTCACTTCACTATTACAATCTCTAATCACCCACTTAGATATTACAGCTTCCCTGCACTATCACTCTAAATCTCAAACTATTATTTTTTAAAAATTTTATTTATGACACTAATTGGAACTTTTATTTGCCTCTTTACTTAGATTTAGTAATATCTTTAATTAGGAAGAATGCATACTCCATGAAGCCAAAGACCATGTCTACTTTTCATTCATTCAATAATTGTGTCACTTGAATATTTGATTTGTGCCTACTATATGTTGGGTACTAAGCAAATAGGTACACAATAAATGTCTACTAAATAAATAATAGTATCTCTTTAGAAAAAATCCCCCCTTTTAAAATTTTTTATAAAGAGAGAAACAAATAGTAAAAGGTCACACTCTTGAATTTATCCAAAGTAGATACTTTCATTTGAATCTCAATGAGAAAGAAATGTTACGTAAGCCTAGTAAGTTAAAAATGCATGTGAAAAAAATAAGAACATAAATTACCTAATAACTTATATATGTGGAATACATATCACAGAACCAGAAAATCCTAGAATAGAACCAAAACAATCTATCATACAGTAGTTTAACAAAATGATGAGTTGAAGTTTGATGAATGAGACAAAGCTAGCACATTTGAAGTCTAATGGTGTGTGTAGGGGGGGAGGGGAGTTCTAACCTTAATATTTTATTACTTGAGGCCCAATGCACGAAAATCATGCAGGAGGCTCAGCCCTCACAGCAGCCCCTGCCTGATTGTCCCAAATCACTCTGCCTGCCTGATCTCCCCTAACTGTTCACCTGCCTGCCTGATTGTCCCTAACTACTCGCCTGCCTGATTGATCACCCCTAACCACCTCTGCTAGGGTGCCTGTCACTGTAGCTTCATCAGGAGGGACATGCAGAATGATGTCTGGAAGGTTGTTGGGCTGTCCAGTCTAATTAGCATATTGCAATTCTATTATTATAAAATTGGCCCTCAGAGCTCCAGATGCCTCATGGCCTTGCCCCCACCCACTAGTCATATCCAATTACAATATTAGCTCTTTATTGTATAGGATAATGACATTTCCTTACATTAGCATGTATAAAGCTTGAAGATTGTGTTTTTAGTTCATACACCTATTCAAGCCTTCGAAACTTTGAAAGTGTAGTCTTGGTTACTCACCTAATTATTACTAAACTAGAGGCCCGGTGCACAAAATTTGGGCCTCTAGTTTAGTAATAATTAGCTTGCACCCTCTTGCAATTGGGAACCCCTTGGGGGATGTCTGACTGCCAGTTTAGGCCCAGTCCCATAGTAGGACATCCTTCTCACAATCCAGGACCACTAGCTCCTAACTGCTGGCCTGCCTGTCTGATCGCCCCAAACCATTCTGCCTGCCTGATCTCCCCTAACTGCTCACCTGCCTGCCTGATTGCCCCTAACTACTTGCCTGCTTGACTAATCACCCCTAACCACCTCTGCTATGGCCCCTGTCACTGTGGCTTCGTCTGGAGGGACATCCAGAATGATATCCAAAAGGTTGCTGGGCTGTCCAGTCTAATTAACATATTGTAATTCTATTATTATAGATATTTCATTTTTATTTGGATCTCTTTGTCCTTATTCTCTTTCTTAAAACATAATGCCTAATGCTAAATTCCTTGCTTGCCTTCACCATAGTAATCTTCTTTAGGAGAAAAAGTACAGTGGACCATCAACATATTCTGGGGTGTTCATTCCTACTTTATAAATGTCTCTTTTTTCTTCTCTGTTTATTATTGTCATCCTCTTACTTCTTACTATAACTAGCTCAATAGGACAACTCCAATCCCATTGTACCCAGTGATTAATGGAGAGAAAAGTGTTTTTATATTCATTAACTTTCTGTTAATGGAAAAATTTAAAAGATTAAGACAATAGTTTAATGAGTTACCCTGTGTCCATCACCCAGCTTAACAAACAAAATTTCTCCAATCCAGATGAGTTTGGAATTCCAGATATCATATGATTTCCTCTGTGAACTTGCAATGTAAAACTCTGCAAAGCACATGCATTTGTATAACATAACCTCTATGTTAACAATCATTCCTTAATGTCATCAGCTATTTTATCAGTGTTCACATTTCCCTGATTGTGAACTTGATTGTTTGTCCTTAGAATTTTCTTTGGTCTTGGGTTGCTAATGGCACCTCTGTAATGCTATTGGACGTGTTCTTCTTATTATTTTTTAATTGTATATTGATACTAAGATACTTAATAAGATATAAATTGGATTTTTTTAGGAAATAAAGCCCTCTGTTTTATAATGAATTATGTGCTTGTATTCAGAGTTGTTTAATATCTAGTGCTTAATTTATTTTTTTGGTTTTTAGTGCTTCATTTTTATAACTTTAGCAGTAATTGGTGATCATTAATGACATCCATTAATTCATAATGCATGGGAAAATAGAGGTATTTTAATTCCAGCATTCTCTTTTCATTTATTTGCTGAAATATTTTTATAACCAGTTAACACCAATTGTTAGATTACTCTATGCTATAGTTTATATAGGAAATAGTTTGCTGGAGAAATACTTGATTCTTTTTTTTACTAGTTTTTAAATTAATGAGTAAGCTCATTAAAAATAATTTCAGACTTATAGAAAAAGTTGAAAGAATGGTGCAAAGAATTAACGGATAGTCCCCGAGGTATCTTAACCCAGATACCTCAAATTTTAACTGGACAGAATTAAACAGGCCAGAAAGATTTTATTTAAAATGATTGCAATAAGGGGGAGATATTGAATTCAACTAAAAAAAAAACACACAAAAAAACAAGGTGAAAAAGTTTTTAAGAGCTGGGGTGAGCCAGTAAAAAATTACTGGAGAACCTTAGGGGAGTGTTGGCCAATGTGGTGAGGCTATCTGTGACCATACAAGAAATAAAGTTGTTCCATAAAGTTTTGAAAATTAATTTTCAACCTGATTACTATTCAAAAGTTCAACTTATTCCATAACACAGTGACTCTGAGGCAACTATTTAGACTCACAGATGTGCATGCAGTACAAAGAACTTTGCTTTAAAACTCAATTGTTTCCTGACCAGCAAGGCTCAGTTTGTTGAGCATTGATTAACGAACCAGGAGTTCATGGTTCAATTCCAGGTAAGGGCACTAGAGTAGTAAATTATTATAATGTGATTAATCAATGCTATTCCAATACATTTAATTTTAAAATAATGTATAGCAGACATTTGGCACCAATTTCTAGTTCTACTTCTTTAAATAAGTAGGGTGACTATATGGTATTTTTAACTTTATTTTTATATATTTTAGTTGACTTGCTCTTTCTGAATGCATTCACTGATGATCTGTATATTCAGCTTCAGTATGAAGCATAGCATGTAGACAGCAATGCAACTGGGGAAGACTTTCCGATATTCTTTGTTGAAAATTATTCTAAGTGGAGTCTGGACTCAGCAGGGAAGAATGTTGTAATTATGAGGCATGCCTTCCAAGAGCACCAAAGGGAAATTGCTGGCATCTATGGCATAAATTTACCTTCATGGATACAGTTTGAAGTCAAATGAAGGGAATAACAGAACTTGAATGCGATGAAGAAAGAGAAACAGTGTAGAGGCAACAGCCATGTAGTGGAGAACTAAACAATAAAGAAGACATGTATTCTTTATGATTTCTAGAGTCTAATAGGGGAACAGCAACACTTTTATTAATCTCTTTTCTACATATTCCAAAGAATAATTAGTATAAAAACAATTGCCCCTTATTCAGAGCTGTCATGAAATTTGAGTTTCTAAAGTTTCTTATGATTTGTTCTTCTCAAAAAGATACATCCAGGGGAGAAAAATATGAATCTGTTTGTATAAACAACCCTGACCATTTCCAAAAAAGCAATATTTTTACAACTGGGTTTGATACAATTTATTGTTGTGGGATCAACATGCATAATAGTGATGTTCATGGTCTGTAGAAAAAGATTATTTTGGCTTAAATCTTGATTCTAATTCTTACAAGCTATACAACCTTGGCAAACTTTCTCAACCTCTCTGGCCTTAGTTTATTATTATGATAGCAATAATGATAGTACTATCTCATAGGATATGCTTTAATACATGTAATCACTGAAGTACTGGTGCTAGCAATATTAGAATCAATTAATAAACATTAACTATATCTTAGGTGCCAAATATGACCAGATTCCCCTTCATATGTATGTCCTATGTGATACTTTCCTCCATTTATTTACCAAGGTCTGAAATTTTTATGCATTAGTAATTATATCTATACTATAGGCCTGGTGCATAAAATTCGTGCATGGGTCGGGAAGGGAGGGTATGTCCTTTAGCACAGCCTGCTCCCTCTCCAATCTGGGACCCCTTGAAGGATGTCCAACTGCCCGTTTAGGCCCGATCGGGTAGGATTGGGCCTAAACCAGCAGTCGGACATCCCTCTCATAATCCAGGACTGCTGGTTCCCAACTGCTCACCTGCCTGCCTTCCTGATTTCCCCTAACCACTTCTGCCTGCCAACCTGATCACCCCCTAACCACTCCCCTGCCAGCCTGATTGATGCCTAACTGCTCCCCTGCCAGCCTGTTTGCCCCTAACTGCCCTACCCTGTGGGACTTCCCGAACTGCCCTTCCCTGCAGGCCCGGTCACCCCCAACTTCCCTCCTCTGCCGGCCTGGTCACCCCTAACTGCCCTCTACTGTAGGCTTGATCACTCCCAACTTCCCTTCCTTGCAGGCCTGGTCCCTCTCAACTGTCCTCCTCTGCTGGCCTGATCGTCCACAACTGCTCTCTCTTGCAGGCCCTCCCCTGTCAATTGCCCTCCCCTGCTGGCCATCTTGTGGTGGCCATTTGTGTCCCCATGAGGGCAGTCATCTTGTGTGTTGGAGTGATGGTCAATCTGGATATTACTCTTTTATTAGATAGGATAGAGGCCTGGTGCAAGGTGGGAGCCAGCTGGTTTGCCGTGAAGGGTGTCCTAGATCAAGATGGGTATTTTTTTGGGGTGTGGGGTGGCCTGGGCAAGGGGCCTGTTGTGGTTTGCAGGCCAGTTACGTCCCCCAGTGACCCAAGCAGAAGCCCTGGTATCTGAGATTTATTTACCTTCTACAATTGAAACTTTGTAGCCTGGAGCCGAGTCAAGACTTCTTCTTGCATAGCCATTGAAAATTTGTTGCCTTAAGTGGAGGCCTGGGCCCACCAGAATGTATGGAAAGCTTGGCTTCCTCCATAACCAGGGGCAACCCAAGCCTCCCTTCAGCTCTCTCTGTGGCTGTAGTCATCTTGGTTGAGTCAGTTTGCATACTGGCTCTGATTGGCTGGTGGGCATGGCTCGTGGGCGTGGCTTGTGAGTGTAGCAGAGGTACAGTCAATTTGCATGTTACTCTTTTTTTAGATAGGATGTAAATATATTTAAAAATCATTTTAAGCCCATATTTTGATATTTTGTGTTTTATTAAGAGATTTCCAATTACATGTTGATCTTTATATGATTGAATGAGCACAAGATATTAAAACATCTCTATGATTATCTTCTGTATAAGAAAAATATAGAATTAAATATCATGCTATAAGCTTCTAATTCTTCCTTGCTATTTGTCTTGAAAGACTGGAGCTCAGTGCTTCAGAAGAATTTTATTGCTGCCAAGATTTTATTTTCAACAGAAGCAATATATCAATTTTCTTCAAAGAAGAACCAGTTACCTTGACAAACAAAAAAAAAAAGTCATATGATTTAACATATGTGGAATCTAAACAAACTAATCAAGTAAACAAATAAAACATAACAGGAACAGACTAAGAACCAGACAAAAGTGAATGACTGCCAGAAGGGAGAGGGATGGGAGTGAGTGAAAAAAGTGAAGTGAAGGGGAAGAGGAGTTTCAAACTTCAATTAATAAGCCATGGTGGCATAATGCACCAGAAGTATAGTCAATAATATTGTAATGACTTTGTATGCTGACAGATGGTTAGTAGAGATAAGGGAATCACACATAAGTTATATAAATGTTAAATCACTATGTTGTACTTGAAACTTATATAATATTGTACATGAACCATACTTCAGTAAGAAACATTTTGAAAAATATATGCATAAAGATAACCTATCATCCATGGTTACTCAGTGTATTATAATTTTTACATTATTATTTTCAATTATCCTCCATAACTTCAAGAGAAGGCCTTATACATGAGAATTTTTCTAACTACATGTTTCTGATAAGTACACCATAGTTATGTAACTTTGATCTCATATCTATTAATTGTATATGTGCATCTATATTTAAATAGCTTGCCTATGATATAAGATTCTCATTGCAATTCAATACATACCTCTGTTTTGCTATAACAGTTAGCTATGTGCAGTCTCATTTTGCTCATTGATTTCCTGTGCCTTCAGAATCCATTTTAGATAATTAACTGAAAATCAAATAAAATTGGCAAAAGAAAATATATTTTAAGGATATTAGCTCTTTCAAGTATTTGTGAGTTTAAATAAAATAGAAATCTAACGTTTTTTAAATACAAACTTATTCATCATTTTTATTATTAACTGGGGAATGAATTATAAAGTTTCACTTACATCTAACTGATATTAAAGAATTTAGCTTTTATTGATAATGGGTATTTATAAATTTAAAGTTGGTGCTTTAATAATTTCAAGTTTCCATAGCTGATTGATGCTAATCTAAGCAATTAGTAAGCCTGCAAAGTTAGGACATAATGACAAATATACCTTTGACACAAACAGCTTTGATACAGCACACATCCAATCAATCAAAAAGTATTTATTCTATCATGCAATACTTATATCTGTTCCCTTCTTCACAATAACATAACCTTTCCCCCATTCAGATTTTATTATTTTTATATTGGACTGTTATAATATCCTACCAGCTCTCTGTCTGTTTTAGGAAAAAGTTGGCCAGTTCTTACTTGCCAATATTTTCCTCAAAATGCCTCTAGAGTTAATATCTCCAGGGCACAGCTTGGATAACGCTACCCTTTCAACTATCTTCAGAGCTATCAGCTCCCTATATGCTAAAATTCAAACTCATTAAAAATGAAAGATTGTAAAATTAGCATTTTTCTTAACAGTTCTATTTCTAACTATCTTCAAATATGGAATCTTTAACCCACATCATTTCATATGGACGTGTTCTGTTTTATTTGGAAGGATCTGAAATTCCAGGTGGCACAAGTATAATTTTCAAATAAGGAGTGAATGGAATGTTTCTAGCATGCATTTATTTTAATCTGAATGGTCTATGGTTACCCCTAAGGGATTTTGAAGACTACACAAATTGAAGAGAAAATCTGTCTGCATGCCTGCTTATTAAGACCTGAACCCAACCCAACTACAAAGTCATGTAATTTGTTGTTGGACAAAGGATTTCAATTTGATCAAGTGTATATACCTCTCACCATGACATTGAGTTCTTCTGGCAACCCTATGAATAAGTGATGTTCACAGTGCCTTGTCCTTAAAATGAGAAACCAAATAATTCAGCTAAATCTTAAAGCATTATTAGATAAGCAAGTCATGTTTGAGTAAAATTACTACCTCAAAACTGTCTTGTTTGTTTACAGAATTTTCCCTCCTTTTCTGCCACTTGTTTACTCATTCCTGGTTCATTTAAACCGTGGCCATACTATCCAGGAGGATCTCTCTTCTAATAGGTAATTTTCAACAAAGTTAGCTTGCTTGACATAAGATATTTCTGTTTGTTCAATTGCTTCTCTCTCCTCTCTCACTTATTCAAACAAGATTTGCCAACAGTTTATTAGGATATTTCACTGATTTATTTTATTAACAAGTAAGTGTTCTATGCTTTAAGTTGTATTGTTGTGCTCAAGATTTTATCAAGATGTGCTGATAAAAATAACATGGGCAGCCCTACAATGCAGCTTGTTTTCCACAATAAAATAGTCTTCTCTACTTAGTAATGCTTTTAAAATAGGTTGTAATTGCACAACATCATAGAGGAATATCCATTAGCATTCTAGACTATACATTATTTTTTAATGAATTTTTAAAAATATTTTTTTATTGATTTCAGAGCGGAAGGGAAAGGGAAAGAGAGAGAAACATCATTGATGAAAGAGAATCATTGATCAGCTGCCTCCTGCACACACCCTACTGGGGATCTAGCCTGCAACCTGGGCATGTGCCCTTGACCAGAATTGAACCTGGGACCTTTCAGTACACAGGCCGATGCTCCATCCACTGAGCCAAACCAGCTAGGGCTATATTTGATTTTGATATTATTATCTTATGAGTCATATTCAAATATAGTCCCTTTATTTCTAGAATATAATGCTGTCTTCTTTTAATTACTTACTTTTAAACAACTAATACATAAATTTGTTTATTTTAGCAAAAGCAGGAATACAAAAAATTATATATACTAGAGGCTCGATGCACAAAATTCATGCAAGAGTAGACCTTTCTTCCCTGGCATTGGCTTCCCTCTGCCACCCAGGCCCCGGGCTTCCCTCCGGTCCCGACTTCATCCAAAATGATATCTGAAATGATGTCTGGTCTAATTAGCATATTACCCTTTTATTATTATAGCTATATATAAAAGGTAGAAAAGACTTCCACTTCCATTCATGGTCCCTTTAATGCCACTTACTTCAGCAAAGAAAATTACTGTTAAGCACTTTTTGATTGTTTTCAAATTACTATATTCTTGTGTAAATTCTCTTTATTTCTACCATCTTCCACATTAACAGATTTTTGACATTTGTTTCCAGATGAGCACACATTGTATTGCTTTTTTTACTTCTTTGTGTGGGTTTTTATATGTTTATATACTTGTATGTGTGTGTGTATATATATATATATATATATATATATATATATATGTATATATATGTTTTTAAATAAATTTAATAATTTCATACATCAATTGTATATGAGTGCCTAATTTCCACATTTTAATCCAAACCTATTCCTAAATATCTGTCATTTTAAGGAGACTACTATATTATATACCAAGTATATATACGCCATGGATACACACATGCATATAGTGTTATTACTCAGTTTTATTATTATTATTTTTTCAATATGTTTTTATTGATTTTTAGAGAGAGAGGAAGGGAGAGAGAAACACCAGATAGAGATAGAAACATCAATGATGATAAGGAATCACTGATCTGCCACTTCTGCAATTCTACTGGGAGTTGTGGCTGAAACCCAGGTATGTGCCCTGACTGGGAATCAAACCAGTGACCTCTGTGCATGAAGTGACACTCAACCAATTAAGCCGTGCCATCCAGATAGTCTGTTTTATTTTCATTGATATTACACCAGTATTATAATGAGAAATTACTTGTAGCTTTATAGACTTCTTAGATATCTGAAAAGTCTAGATCCTTACTTCTCTTGTTAATGTACTGTATTTTCATATGTATTTTGTTAATCTTGTAAGTTTTTACTTTTAAGTATAATTTATGTCTGATTTATAGTGAACTTATTTATTATGAAATACACTTGTGCTGGTTATCACGTAGATCTTAGATGAATACAGAGTAGTATTATCACCTTCCCACCAAGGCACATCTAATATACATTTAATTCCTTAACACTCTTTTTTAAATTAATGCTCTTCTCTGTGCATTTTAACAAAGTATGTATTATAATCTCTTTCATATAAGCCATAAATATCATTAGGCATATTGTTAGGTGTATGAATTTGTTTAATAAAAAAAAGTTCACTAAATACCTATAGTGTGTCAATATAGTATTCAAAGGGAAAAGATAAAATGTAGAGCAAATACAGACGTGGGCTCTGTTCTACGGAAGCTAACAACCTAGTGGGAGAGACAATATTGAGTAAATAACCACCGAATAATTAAGCAGATGACATTGACAAATGTTACAAATGAGGATTACATAAGACATTGTAACAGAGAAATTTGGCCAAATCATAACATGCTATTAATGATTCTGTGTTTATTGATTACTCTAGGACTTAGTTACCTGGGAAAAGTAGAAGATGCTTCAGGTAAAAGAAACTGTCTATGCATAAACTCTGCAGCAAGGAGGATCTGCAGCAAGTTACAATTCATACCAACCTGCCCAGAGTCCAAACTTGTGCTTGTTGTCCCAGAATAATTATTAAAACAGTCTACTCTCATTCTTCAAGTTATGATGTTATATGGTGACTCTAATCGTGAGCCATTCAGGGAACTAAAGGACAACAGCTGTGATGTGGACATAGAGTGTGAGACAGTGTGTGTTACCAACTGGGTAGAGAGCCACAGACCAAGCAAGGAAGGACCTCATAAACCACGCTAAGGATTTTAAAATATATTGAATTTAGAGTATTAAGAAGCTGGCAGGAAAGGTATGGTGAGTTTATCAAATTTCTATTTTGAAGAGGTTACTCTGGAAATTGATTTGAAGAAGTCAAAGGTGACTATAGTTAATACAGTGAATAAAGGTGAGTTTATTGGCTTGTGTTAGATGGGTTTCAATGCAAATATAGAGAAGTGTAATAATTCACTAAGTTGAGATAGTCAGCGACAGATATCACAGATGACTCCTAGGTTCGTTTCACTAGACATCAAGTGCCAAGAAAGAAAACCATATTAAAGTATCTCATTTTTTTCTTGATATGGGTAAGGATCAGGGTTGAGGAGATAGAATCTGTTTGGAAATGTGTGCTAGGTGTTTTTTAAGCTGTCTAATTAGAACTGTCGATAGGCTTAAATATGGACCTAAATATTGGATGTTAATATATAACTCACTGGTGTATATTAAAACTCTGTGAACTTTTTATTCAGCTTCCTTATTAAAGTGCCTTTTATTCTAATTGTTTTCCCTCCAGCATATTTTCTTATAATATGTGGATAAGAAAGCATACCATCTGTGGATAATTTCAGTGTTTATTTTTTAATATTTATGTTATATCTAAAAAGGTTTCCTTGTATTATTGCTTTTCTTTGGGTAGGGCTTCCACAGAAAAATGTTGAATTTTAGGAGTTACATCAATCATTTTTGCCTTCCTGATTCTATTGAAAATGATTCTAAGTTTTCACTATGAAAAATAGTTTTTGCTGAAAGTTCTCATGAATAGTCTTAATCAAGTTAAATTGCAGCTATTTCTTTTTTTCCTCTATATTGACAAGTCTCTTGATAAATGCCCAAACCACTCTTTGATTTTAATCATATAGCAATCTTTTCGTACAGTAGTGTATTATGTTACCTCTTTTCTAAAGGATTTTTGCTTCTATGTTTGTAAGTGATATTATCCTAAAATGTTGTCCTGTATATGGAAATAATTTGTAATATCGCTATGCTCATCTTACTGATTTAGGTAGCAATCTTCAATCTTTTGCTAGCTACTACACAATTTACCTAGGAGTCAATTTTTGTTACTAAGACACTTTAAAGTTCATCCTTAAAAAATTATCAGCCAAGTATGGCTAGTGTGGCTCAGTTGGTTGAACATTGTCCCATGCACCAAAAAAGTCACTGGTTCAATTTCTGGTTGGGGTATATACCCAGGTTGTGGGTTCAATTCCTGGTCAAGATATAAAAGGCAATTGATCTATGTTTTCCCATATTAATACTTCTCTCTCCCTTCCTCTCTCTAAAATTCAATAAAAACATATTAAAAATTATTAGTCAAGTATCTTTTTAGGTGAAAATTTTTATTAGCTTATTTTTCTATAGAATATAGCTCAAACAATGCATATACACAGTCTAATATCCTGATTATTTTGTTTCATTTTTGATAAAAACATGCCTTCCATCTTTCCAACTTGTCTTTCCTCTATTAAATTCTCTCTTTCAAGTTATTTGACTTAATCCCCAAACACTAAATTTTTATTTGTCCCATCAATGAATTCTATAAATACTTTCATGTTTTGTTATATCTCAAAGTTGATAAATCTAATGTCATTAACACTATGATAAAATATAGAATGCTGCTATTATTTTCCATTTTTTATTAA
>PVJN01032001.1:0-24456 GCA_004026805.1 Lasiurus borealis | reverse complement strand
AGCAGCGTGGCCTGGCAGGGCTCCCGGGCTGTCGCTGCCCGCCTGCAGCGTCCAGGGGAGGCCCAGGACCGTCCACAGGGCCAGGCGACTGTCCAGGCAGCTGACTTATGGGAAGTGGACAGGCCTATGGGCCTGGGTCCCATCACCCAAGTCCACGGCCCTGGCCCTGACCCAGGCGCTGTGGTGGGCTGGCCGCAGGCTGGCTCTGAGGACGGTCCAGGACCCCCCCCCCCCTTTACTTTCTATATCCAGGTACCGCGACCTCTCCCTGCGACCTGCCTTGTGTCCAGTGAGCCTGTACCATCCTGATTGCAGCCACCGCACATCTGTCACTATGCCCCAACCACAGGTCAGGCCAGGCTGTAGCTTTATAACCGCTGTCCCACATCCTGTCCCCGTTCAGGGACAGTGCCTTCCTGTCCCCGGTGCCCCTGTCCGGCTCCCAGCCCCTTTCTCTCTCCAAAGTGTCCTGGTCTGATGTGAAGCAGGCGATGCCCCCGTGATGATCGACAGCTAGTTCTGTCCGTGGTCCTGACCAGTCAGCACTGGGCAGCCCTCGCCTGGAGGGGAGACTCTGCCCAGCTCGTCCCCCTTCAGAACTGGGTGCAGGGACCAGTGTGCTCCTCACCGGCCCTCCCTCGGGGACCCACACTCAGGGGAGGCCTCCCCATGGTTCCCCCCTGCATTTTCTTATTCACAGAAGCCCAGGCACTCAGTTCACATCACCACACACACCCCAATCCGTGTGCCATGTGCCGGCGTGGGAGTCTCTTCCTAAAGGGCATTTGCTCAGAAATGCACTTTGGAGGGCACCTTCCACTTCTCTAGTTCGGGCTAAACTGCTCTCCCACGTGGCCTCCCCAGTTTCCTGCCCTCCGTCAGCCCGATAGCTCCCGGTCCATTTGCCTATCAGACCTTCACCCCGACCGGCTGGATGGCTTCCTGTCTCAATACGCATCCTCCCACCACCTGTGATGCCCCAAACGCCTGGTGCCGGCGGTGGCTCCGGGATCCTCCTTTGTAACATATCCGCTTGTCTATCCGGTTTTGCTTCCTGTGGGCATTGCTTTGTTACCCTTCGGGATCTTGGATGTGGATGGCGTGCATTTTAAACATCCTCCCTGCCCGGTCCCCGTTCCCATCCTCTTTAAGGAATTGTCTGTTGTCGGAAATATAACATCACCCGCCCTTTCTCCCATGATCTTTGCTCTGGATGTCTTATTCAAGAATCTTTCCTGACCCTGAGTCAGAGAGACTCCCTAAAAGTTCCTCTGAAAGCTTTCAAAGCGCGTCTTTGACACTCCGGCTTCTGCTCTCTCTCTGACCCTCCGAGATGCGATCAAATGACTGGAGCCGAGCTGTGTTTCTCCGGCTTCCCTTCCCTCCACGGAGAGCCGGCGTGTGGCCGGGCTCCGAGCCCGCAGCCCCTCCTGCTCAGGAGCCAGCTCCATCCGCAGGGACCCCGCTGCTTTGTAGCTGGTGCGGGAGGACGGGGGGAGGCGGAGGACGGGGAGAGGGGGAGGACTGCCCTTGACCTGACCGCTCACATCTGCGGAGAAGTTCCCGGCATCTGTCTCATCCCCCAGATCAACAGCAACCTTTGGCATCGGCCCCAGCGGCTCGTTCCTTCTGCGCTCCGGGTGGGTGCGGGGCGTTTGTCTGTCTGGCTCACTGAAGGCAACAGCCTTGACCTTGCTCTTGCTGGGGAACTGAGCTTCTCTCGGGACAGAGACTCACGGTGCCCATTTCCCCATCAGCTCTCGACGGCCCCTCTTTCAACCAAAGCTCCCGGGACATCCGCGGGCTGGAGGGTCCCGGGCGGGGGCCCGTCCTTAGTCTGTATCCATGCACCCTCTCTGGTCCACAGTCACGTTCAATCCCGCACCCAAAGGCGCGTGCCTCTTACCACAGACCCGGACTCCCACGCCAGCGACACGGCGATGCTGGCAGCCCAGGGGGTCACCAGGGCGATGATGACCTGCCCTCCACCTCGGTGCTTGCCCGGGGCTGGCCCGAGGGCATGGTGTGTGCCAGCCGATGCTGGTATGCAGGTAGGTGCCTTTCCTCCTGGGCACGCACTGGGCCCGGCCCGCCACCTTTCTCTACACGGCTCCCCCTCCCCCCACAGCCAAACAGTGGGCTCCCACACACCCTTCCCTGTCGCCTCCAGCACGGCGCCTTATGTCCTCACGGGGCGGTGTCAAAAGCAGGACATGGCATTGGTGGCATCTGAGAGACTCCGATCGTCTTTCAGGGGGCTCATCAGTTCTCATCAAGGCTCATTCTGTTGTGAAACGTTTGGGGTGTCAGACTATGGAAGCTTACCGTACACACGAAGTTCCCGTCGCACAGCCGGGGCGGTGGCCTGTCCCAGCACCACACGGACACGCCCTCACGCCAATCCCAGGCCATCGTCTGCTCTCCACAGGGGTAGTTCCACCACAGCCTGCAAATTACAGCAGTGAGATTACACGCGTGTAGCCGTTGGACACAGTGAGATTACACTCATGTAGCAGGACACCCCTGAGGTCGTTGTGGGGTATCAGGCTGTGCAAACAGTAGCTCATTCCTTTTCATGGCCGAGTGGCATTCCAGCCTGCAGATCTGCCGCAGGCTGCCACTCACTTCTAGAAGACCAGGTGGCGGCTTCCGACATAAAGCGATGGAAATAAGGCCGGTGCCCGCTGGGATGGCCCCGCTGGTGGGAGCAGCGTCCTGTGCACTGAAAGGTGGGAGGTTGCATCCCTGGTCGGGGCATAGATGGAAGGCAACCAATCGATGTCTCTCTCTCTCTCTCTCTCTCTCTCTCTCTCTCTCTCTCTCTCTCTCTCTTTCCCTTCCCCTCTCGAAGTGTGTCCCCATTGGAGAATTTTGTTAAAAACAACACAATTGCTAGGAACATGTATGAGTGGATTTTTGTATGAACGCAGTTTTCATCTCTCCAGGATAAATACCCATGTTAGTGCCGATCATAAAGCCACGTCTGCCCACCAATCCTCGGCACCCAGCCAATTTTTGGAAACTGCCTAACAGTTCTCGGCACAGAGGAGCCATCCTGCACTCTGGCCCCACAGGGCAGGGGAATTCCAGCTGTCCCATGTGCGTGTCAGCACTTGCTCCTGTCCGTAGCTCTTATTTCCTCCATCCTAATAGGTCCATACATGTATTTCGCCCTGGATCTGCTGTGCACGTTACTCCGGGTTAAGGACATTCAACATCTTTTCGGTCCTTGGAAATCACACCAAACGAGTGGCCTCTGCGTTTCCCTCCCACCTTCCCACCTTCCCAGCTCCACGGCCTTGCAGCTGGCATCCTCCTTCCTGGACTGCTGTCCTCCTTCCCCCGAGGGCTCGGCTCCCCCCACGTCTGCATCCCCCGCTTTCTAAAGGGTTTCTGTGTCTGCTGCCATTCATTTCAGTGGCGCCAGAGAAAAATCAATCCGCCGTGAACTTGGCTCTACTCAACACTCCTAAATAGAAACAGAAATGCACCGAGGAATGGAGCAAGACGCTGAGTCTGCACTGCAGGGGGCATGGAGTCCCCTCTACATGACCAGCAGCGGTTCTCAACCGTTTTTAATGCTGTGACCTTTTAATACAGTTCCTCATGTGGTGGTGACCCCCAATCTTAAAATTATTTTTGTTGCTACTTCATCACTGTCATGTTGCTACTGTTATGAATCATCATGTAAATATCTGTGTTTTCTGATGGTCTCAGGCTCTACAGCAGCGGTTCTCAACTTGTGGGTCGAGACCCACAGGTGGAAAACTGCTAGCAAGGCCGCCTAAGACCATCAGAAAACAGATATTTACATTAGGATTCATTAACAGGAGCAAAATGACAGTGATGAAGTAGCAACGGAAATAATTTTAAGATTGGGGGTCACCACCACATGAGCACCCTGTGGGTGCTGCCCTGGTGGACGGGGGGCTGGGCCTCCCCTTCCAGTCCCTTCCCCTGGGTCGTCAAAAGCACACAGGCCGGGTGTCCCACCAGCTACAAACCCCGTGAAACATGTAGACTTTCCAGCAAAGGCCACATAGTACGTACGGCAGGCCGCACGGGCCATTTCAAGGCATTTCTAGCAGCCATGCTTCTTAAAAAGACACATGTTAGGGACAGACGATGGGCCCCATGCATGTAAGGTGTCCTCGTGGCAACATGCCATCGAACATGAATTGTTAGAGACACTCTGCCTGCTCTTCCCGCTCGGTGTCTGTGCTCCAAGCTCTCAGTCCTTTCCCGGGTCTCGGGTGTGCCCCGCCCCATCCCACAAGCTCAGCTGCCTCACAGGCCACGGCAATACTCATCCCTGTTGCTCATCACCATCTTATTCCAAGCCTTCCTTGCTGATGCTCCCTCAGGGCGCAGAGGGAGGGTGACCTGGAAGGCCGTTTCACATCTCCAAGGCTTGCTCTCCTCACCCCTACAAGTACTACAAGACCGTGGACATCTCTGAGGTACGACTCCAGGACAGAGCCCCGTCTGTCCCCTGTCCCCCTAACATCATCACACCCCCACCTCCACCCACTACTATTTGCGGGTCCCATCCACTACTCACACTCACCATTGGTCTCATCCACTGCCCCCCTCCCACTCCCAGCCTTACCCTCACCAGGCTGAATTCCTACGGTTGCTCTTATGTCATTAAGGAATTCATGGGACACCAAGTCAATCAGATCTGTCTCTTTCCTGAATTGCTCTGAAACTTGATACAACCCCCTCCCCTCTTATACTAGGGGTACCAGTGAATAATGCAGATTTTTTTCAATAGATTGAGTTACCTATACGTTGGGATACGTATATGCAATTTGATATGTATGCTATTTTGTTGTATTGACAGCAAGCTTCAAAACTTCCTATGTCAAATTTGCTGAAGGTGTTAACATCATAGACATTTTTACACTTAAAAATGTCAAGTTTCATGCCAAAAAAGAGCATTGGCGGGAAGTTTTAATTCATTACTTTATTTTGAAGGAAAAGTGATCATAAACTTTGGGAAGCTTATGATGAACCTGCTCCATCTCAAGATATTGGTGAATGCTAGTTTAAAAGTTTTAAAAGTGATGCTTTCTATGTGAAAGACAAAGAACGTCCAGGTCAACCAAAAAAAGTTTGGAGACCAACAGTTACAGGCATTACTGGATGAAGATGCAGGTCAAACTCAAAAACAACTTGCAGAAAGGTTAAGTGTTGCTCAGCAAACAATTTCTGATCATTTTCAAGCAGTGGGAAAGATTTTAAAGGAAGGAAAATAGGTGCCCTATCAACTGAACAAAAGAAAAATAAAAAACCAGAAAGTCACCAGTGAAGTGTTACTTCAATGGCAGAAAAGAACATCTTTTTTTGCATTAAATTGTGACTGGCGATGAAAAGTGGATTTATTTTGAGAATCCCAAATGCACAAAATCATGGGTTGATCCAGGTCAACCATCAACATTGACTATAAGGCCAAATCACCTCAGAAAGAAGACAAAACCGTTCATACTGATCGCTACCAACAACAAAGAGTCAATTTTGAACCACGTTTTGATCGTGAAACGACCAGAATGTGCCAGAAGATACAGCAAAGTAATTTTGCTTCATGATACCACACCATTTTACACACTTCAAAACCAGTTAAAGAGACGTTAAAAGATCCTGCCTGGGAAGTATGAACCCACCCGCCATATTCACCAGCCCTTGCTCCTTCAGATGACCACTCGTTCCCATCGATGGCACACGCACTCTCTGAGCAGCACTTCAAAACGTACAAAGAAGTGGAAAAGTGGGTCTCTGAATGGTTTGCCTCAAAACAGAAAAAGTTCTGTTGGGACGGCATCCACAAATTACCGGAAAGACGGGGGAAATGTGTAGCTAGCGATGGACATTACTTTGAATACAGCACTCTGAATGTTTCTCTTGAAATGATGTTTTGATTACAAAATCCGCCATTATTAACCGGCCCACCTAGCATTTGTCTCTGCCTCATCCCGTGTGTGTGAAACATGGGCATCTATTTGCAACACGAGTGAAAGGCTTGTAAAGGATTGCTCCCTTCCCTACGTCCCAAGGCCGCAGCGATTTCGTGTTATCCATCTCCGAGTCGCCGAATGAGTGATGTGCCCGGGCCTGGCATAACGGTGCTGTGCATATTAAGCGCTTGGCAGACATCTCCTGGAGCCGGCCGTCAGTCACCTCTGAGCACGCGACTCCGAGCGGCTGCGTCACGGGAGTCGAGCATCGTCGTTAGTGCCACACTACAGTGTGGCTCTGGTGCAACTAGGGGCAGTGAGAGCAGACCCCAGGGGTGCAGGGCCCGGTCCCCAGCGGGACTGCCCTCATTTAGCTGCCAACAGCCAATTCCGGGGTCCCAAAGGCACCCACGCTTCCAACCAACTGGCTCCAAAGGTGAGGGTTTCTTGACCCCCAACCCTCCCCCCCCCCCGTTTTGATAATTCTCTAGAGCAGTGGTTCTCAACCTGGGGGTCGAACGACCTTTTCAGAAGGGTCACCTAAGACATCCTGCATATCGGATATTTACATTACAGATCATTAATAGCAGCAAACTTACAGTTATGAAGTAGCAAGGAAAATAATTGTATGGATGGGGGAGTCACCACAACATGGGGAGCTGTATGAAAGGGTCGAGGCATTAGGAAGGTTGAGAACCACTGCTCTAGACTAACCCTAAGAACTCAGCAAGGTGCTCTTCTGATGACTCGCTCCAGGACAGAGGATAGAATTCTGTGCCAGCGGCGGGAGAGACACGTAGGATGAGGTCCGAGATGGTCCCAGATGCGGAGCTCCTGTGTCCTCAGCCCAGGGAATCAGCACATGTCAGCTTCCCAGCCTACTGACCGGACTGCCGACCGGGAAAGTCATCTGAGCCTGGTCACCGGGGTTTTGATGGGGTTTCACTCTGTCGGCATGATTGACTGGACCGTCCACCACGTGACTGAACTCGGTCTTCAGCCCCTTTCCTTCCTCACCAGTTAGACTCCAGCCTGGCTCCCGGCCCCAGCCCTTACATGGCCCAGCTGGTGGTTCCAGCCTGGCCAGCCCCCACCCCCAGGCTACCAAGGGTCCCACCAGGAGCCCAGATGTGGTCCAGGGCCCACCCACAGGGCGGAGAAGCTGCTCTCGGCACCCAGGATGGAGATTCGGCCCCAGATTTATCAAGCAGCAGCCAGATATTCAAAATGCATTGGAAATGGGGCTGTCCCATCGTATTTCCAGTAAATCAAACATCATGACATCCTAAGCTCTCTCTAGAATTGTGAAAGGAAACTTCCACGCGGGCACGCCGCTCTTTGATGCAGGTCCCTGGGAGACCCCACCTCCCACAGCTAATAAAAACAGAATTTTGCCCCTCTACGCAGAAGCAAGCAGTGTTGGGATTCACATACACACACATTTAAAACACAAAATACGGCGCGTCGGACACAGAACATCCCGGTAGCGGCTATCTGTGTTGCGCTCAAAGAGGACCACGTTCCCAGGTGCCTCATGGGCACACAGTGAGGCAGTCGCGGGCACAGAAAGCGAGCTTGCGCCTCTGTGAACCGATGGGCGAGGGGAGGCGGCCGGTGTCCCTGCTGCTGTCGGGGTTCACTGTGACCACATCACAGGAAGTACAGGAGGAAAGAGCATGCACCCCAAGTCTGCATTTCCCCCCAGACTCACTGCTGGTTAGACTCTTATTTTTCTGTGAGGATGGAACGTCAAATTAAAAAAAAACTTTAAACCCCTCTATCACTGGATGGCCAGACAGGTACGGCGTGTCAAGCTCCATGAGCCTGGCCGGTTACCATGGACACGTGTGAAATGTCCAGGTGCCTCCCAACCTCCTTGAAACCCCCTCTAGGACGAAACACCAGCTTTTCAGCTTCTGGGACTGGCCCCCCGTCCCCCCACCCCCACCCCGCTAGGTCCACCTTCTGCTTGGGAGAGAGAATAAAGAAGTCATCTTCTCCAGGCTCCAGTGTCCTGTGCTCAGTTTTTTGTTTTTTAATATATTTTATTGATTTTTTATTGAGAGGAAGGGAGAGAAATAGTCAGAAACATCGATGAGAGAGAAACATCGGTCAGTTGCCTCCTGCACGTCCCCTACTGGGGATGTGCCCGCCACCAAGGTTCGTGCCCTTGATCGGAATTGAACCTGGGACCTTCCAGTCCGAAGGCCGACGCTCTATCCACTGAGCCAAACCAGTTTAAAACTGTGCTCAGTTTCACAGGAAGCTTTTCTTGGTGGCCGAGTGCCATTCACAGAGGACAGGGGAGCCTCCCCTGGGGGCCGAGGGAATTTCTGCAAACGGCAGAGTCAAAGAGCCTCATTAGCACACGGCGTCCCTCGGAGGGACAGAACCTGGGAAACAGCTGCCATTGCCGCCGCCTCCCAGCCTCTCATCATCTTTACGGCCGGCGGTAGGCACGCCGCCGCCGCCTCTGCCGTGATTGATGCTTTCCTTTGACATTTCTTCCGGCAGCACCCGGGTCGCCGAGGCAGGGGGGCCCCCTGAGGGCAGGTGTGCGTCCGCTCGCTGTGCTCCCCGAGTGGGAGGGGACGAGAGGCCAGGGCCTCCCTCCCGGTGGAGGCTGCTGCCAGTTGCCACGTGAGCCGTCGTCTAGGCCAGAGCGCCGCTGAGGGCTGCTCTTCGTGCGCAAAGACTGTCATTTAAACAAAACGCACAGGCCCCGAGGCCAAGCAGGAGCAGCCACAGAAAAGGGAGGGAAGGCCCGGCCGGTGTGGCTCAATGGTTAGGTGTCCACCCAGGAAGCAAAAGGTCAAGGGCACCTGATCAGGTGGTAGGCTTGATCCGCCAGTAGGAGGCGCGAGAGGGAGGCAGCCGATCCAGGATGTTTCTCTCTCATTGATGTCTGTACAGTGGTACCTCGATATATGAGTTTAATTCGTTCCGTAACCTTGAGACGTGGGAAACTATGAGACGCTCGAGTCTCGGTAAACCGTTGGGTCATGTGCAGCCGGCCGATCCGCGGGATGACTCCTATCTCAACTGTTGCTCCTATTTCAAAGCAAAAATCGCTCGCTTGATGGCTCATATCTCAAAAATCTTGTATGTTAGGGCACTCGTATCTCGAGGTACCACTGTATCTCTTTCTCCCTCTCCCTCTCTTTCTAGAAATCGATAGGAAAAAACAAACACATTTCTTAAAAAGTGAGAAATGCTGGCCAAGACCCCAGTCCTGGGAAGAAGTGGTGGTGGGGGGGGAGGTAGCTGAGGGTGGGGTGTGGGGGAGGGAGACTTCCTCGCCCAGAGGTGTGGCCCTTTCCGGAATTCCTACTGCTTCCTGGGACCCACCCTGCAGGTGTCCCCTCACTGGGCACCTCTGCTCCCGTGGCCTGCACCCACCTCTGTCCTGCTCGGTGGGCAGTCTCTGAACCCTGAGCCTCCTGCTCAGCTTCCCTCCCCCCCTCTTTCCTGCAGCTCCAGGGAGGTGCACGCTCACTCTGGCTCCGGGAGCCTCAGTATGCAGCGCACAGGCCAATGCCCGTGCCCGGCCGCGCTTTCGGGTACAAAGGAGCCGTCATGTCCCCCTGTCCCCGGATCAGCTTGCTGGCGGCCACATCAATAACCGGGCAGAGGGCCCGCCACGTTCGCCATGCATCACGTTCGGAAGCCCCAGCCTGGAAGGGCTGCCTTCCAGAGCGTTTTGCGCAGAGAGGGAAGGAGGGTGTCTGATTTCTCTCCGCAGAAACCCTTCTGATGGACAGGATATCTGTGCTTCGGGGCCGGCCTGGACGGCGTGCCAGCTCGCCGCTTGGTGGAGGGAAGAGGAGCCGGTGTGGGAGCGGCCCGTGGGGAGAGGCCCTGCGAGGCGGGCGGGCTGCTGGGGTGGCTCTCGCTGACACATGGACGAGGGCAGACAGGACTCAGGGCCAGCACCAGGCTGAGGGCCACGGAAAAGCTCTCCCTGGGAGAGGGGGCCGATCTGCCCCCAAAACCTCACCCGCCCCTCCCACAGTCCTGCAGGCCAGAGCCCAGCGGAACCGGGGAAAAGCTCCCCACTGCTCTTTACAGAGGAATCTGGGGCTCCTTCCGGCGAGAAGGGGTCCGTGATGCTCCTATGCACCCTGGGAAGTGCCACTGGCAAGAAGGGATCCATGATGCCCCCTATGCACCCTGGGAAGTCCCGCTGGCAAGAAGGGGTCGGTGATGCCCCTCTGCACCCTGGGAAGTGCCACTGGCAAGAAGGGGTCCCTGATGCCCCTATGCACCCTGGGAAGTCCCGCTGGCAAGAAGGGGCCCGTGATGCCCCTATGCACCCTGGGAAGTGCCGCTGGCAAGAAGGGGTCGATGATGCCCCTATGCACCCTGGGAAGTCCCGCTGGCAAGAAGGGGTCTGTGATGCCCCTATGCACCCTGGGAAGTGCCGCTGGCAAGAAGGGGTCGATGATGCCCCTATGCACCCTGGGAAGTGCCGCTGGCAAGAAGGGGTCCGTGATGCCCCTCTGCACCCTGGGAAGTCCCGCTGCCACCGGCGGGAGGAGTTTACAAAGACAAGAAGACTGCGCCAGCCGCGAGGGAGTGGATCTTACGGATGAGACCTCCCTGACCTGGGAGCACAGAGCCCTCGCCCGCCCTGAGCTCAGAGAACGCGCTCCTGGACAGAAATGGCCGCTCTCCTGGCAAATTCAATCCCAGAAGCCCTAAGTCCGCTGCAAATGGATTTTTTTTTGAAAATCAGTGTTTTCCCTCTTTTCTGCCATGAAGATGAAAATCAACCTCAATGAAATGTCAAGCTGACAAGTATCCATGTCCAAGGCCACCTCACTCTCAGAATATTTTTCCATTAATTATTAGAGAGAGTGGAGGAGGGGAGAGAGAGAGAAACATCAATGTGACAGATTAGTTGCCTCACACACATGCCTCCACCAGGGCCAGGGATTGAACCTGCAACCTAGGTATGTGCCCTTGACGGGAACTGAACCTGGGACCCTTCAGTCCCGCAGGCTGACGCTCTATCCACTGAGCCACGCCAGCTAGGACAGCAGTTTGCCGTTCTGTTGACTAAATGAATTCGCTGACCACTGAGCTAGGGCAGGCCACCTCACTCCCATTAAGCCCGGCCGAAGCAGCCTTCTCATAGACTTTTCCGTTATGCAGTATTAAAATTCACTTTTTTTGCTTTATTGGCTCAACTAAGATTTGTGTGAGTTATTTTACATAAACTAGAAATCAATTTTTACAGCAGCAAATTAAAGCTTAAAGACATTTTCTTCGAAATATATTCACTTTTCTTTATTAAAAATATTCATTTTCAATTAAAGCATAATTGTATGCAAATGACTATGAGCCTGAGTCAGGAGATTATAGCTTTCATCATAATTTTAGAGTCCATGGTAAAAAAAAAAAAAGAAAAGAAAAGTGAAGAACCACTGACCTTCTGAACTTTTATAACTTATACTTGAGCCCCCGTGCATGAAATTCATGCAGGGGATAGGGTACACCACCCTCTTGTACGTAATCCAGGACCCCTCGGGGGATGTTCTACTGGATCGGGCCTAAACTGGCAGTAGGACATCCTCTCGAAACTGGCTCCTAACTGCTCACCTGCCTGCCTGATCGCCCCTAACCACTCTGACTGCCTGATTGCCCCTAACCGCCTCTGCCTGCCTGCCTGCCTAATCACCCTGAACCGCCTCTGCCTCAGCCCCGCCACCACAGCTTTATCAGGAAGGATGTTGGGATTGACATCTGGAAGGTCATTCAGCTGTCGGTCTAATTAGCATACAACGCTTTTGTTATTAGAGATGATCAAATTTCCCAAGAGGAATTCTTTTCAGTGCTCCTTTTAGGTTCTCTAAATAACACGCATCAAAGAACAACCACCAAGCACCGCAGCCCGAACCAAACAGAGGCTCTGTGTGCGGCCGGACAAACTCACGCACAGCCCGGGCTGCGGGAGGCTGCGGTGTCCCCCGGCCCCGCCGCCCGCACCCCTCCGGCCCCTCAGCCGTGTGGTCAGGTCTCCGGGACGTTGGCATTGGTCACCGTTTAAAAACAACCCAACTATCGAAGCGAAAGCGTTTATTCCGGTGACGATGCCTCCGGGAGGGTGTGAGGAGGGCCTTGGTCTCCTCAGCTGTGAAACGAGGGGCGAAGGGATGACCACTAAGGTCTCCCCAGCGCTAATGAGCCGAGACGCCTCCCCTCGTTCACTAAGCAATAGCCCAGTGTGGCTCCCTGAGTGTTTGGAGGGGGGAGGGGGGAGGAGTGAGCAGAGCTCAGGTCAGAAAATGCCTCCGCACCATCCCCATGGCGTCTGGGCCTGGAAACAAGAAGGGCTTGGCCGAGAAACGCAATCCCGGCTCCATGTCCACGCCCCGCCCCCCACTAGAGGGCATGCTGGGTCATGTTCTTGCAGGGACCAGGCTAGATGCCCACTGCTCATCACAAGGACGCTTTCCCAGGAGCCCCAGCCCCACACCCCCAGGCGGTGCCCATCCTGGACAGCCCCACCTCTGGCCCCGCCCCAAGAGAGAGTTTCAGGGGCTTGGGGACCACTCTGGCAGGCAGGGCAGGAGCTGGGGGGCAGGGAGACACCTGCCGGCAGGGAGTGCACGCATTCCTGATGGAGCAAAGGGCTGGGGCTTGGTCTGCCCCTGCTGCCCTCCTCCCACCCCGTCCCAGCCCACAGAGCCCTCCCTTCTCGGACCCAGGGGCCTCTCTCTGAGGTCTGGGCCCCGGCCCTCGGCCCACGCTCCTCCTCTGCCGGGGCTCTCCGGCCCGTCCCTGCCCCCCGGGAACGCTCCCACTGAACCTCCAGACCCGCCGCACACAGCCTGACTCACAGCGCGTCCCCGTGCACCTCGCCGGCCACGTCGTCCTCGCCATCTCCAGGGACGCGGCGCACCCCTGGCTACCGAGAGCGACCCTGAGGCAAAGGCCTGCCTCTCACCGTGGACTCACTGTGGACTCACCGTGGACTCACCGGGCTGCCAGGCGAGGATCTAAATGAGGGCCCGCAGCTGAGGCCCTAGGGAGAGCCTCCAGGTGAGGACTGCCTGCTCCGCAGGAGGGACTTGGGGTAATGGAGGGAGGAGGGAGGGAAGAAGGAAGGAAGGAAGGAGGGAGGGAAGGAGGAAGGAAGGAAGAAAGGGGAGAAGGAAGGAAGAAAAGAAGAAAAGGAAAGAAGAAAAGAAGGAAGGAAGAAAAGAAGGAAGAAAAGAAGGAGGGAAGGAGAGAGGGAGGAAGGAAGGAAAGAAGGAAGGAAGGAAGGAAGGAAGGAAGGAAAGAAGGAAGGAAGGAAAGAAGGAAGGAAGGAAGGAAGGAAGGAAGGAAGGAAGGAAGAGAAATAAAGGGAGGGAACGAAGGAAGGAAGGAAGGAGGGAGGGAAGGAGGAAGGAAGGAAGAAGGGGGAGAAGGAAGGAAGGAAAGAAGAAAAGGAAAGAAGAAAAGAAGGAAGGAAGAAAAGAAGGAGGGAAGGAGAGAGGGAGGAAGGAAGGAAAGAAGGAAGGAAGGAAGGAAGGAAGGAGGAGAAAGAAAGGGAGGGAAGGAAGGAAGGAAAGAAGGAAGGAAGGAAGGAAAGAAGGAATGAAGGAGGAGAAAGGGAGGGAAGGAAAGAAGGAAGGAAGAGAGGGAGGAAGAAGGAAGAGAGGGAAGGAAGGTAGAAAGGAAGGAGAGGGAAGAAAGAAGGAAGGGAGGGAAGAAGGAAGGGAGGAAGGAAAGAAGGAAGAGAGGAAGGAGGGAGGGAGGGTTGGAGGGAGGAAGGGAGGAAGGAGAGAGGAAAGAAGGGAGGGAGGGGCCACATACTTAACCCTGACAAGCTCAGGGGAGGCCTGCACCACAGCCTGACACACTCAGAAACCGGAAGTAGCCACCAAGATGGCCGGAAGTTAACCCTTTAGCTTAAGGCAGTCCCCAGCAGGAGTCTTGTCCTAGCGTGGCATTTTCCCAACAAAAGTCCACCTTCCCCTTAACGGAGGTGCCCCTGTCTCTCTGTCCCGAGGGTGCCACACCGGAAAACCCGCCTCGGCGACAGCGAAGTGATTTCCTTCTCCCCCGGCCCCTCGAAGCACAGCACCAACCGGGGCAGAGGCCACAGGCCCCGCATTGTCCTGGGGTCCCGGTGGGCGGTGAAGGAGCCTGCACCCACACGTGTCTATCACTTCACCTGTCATCCAATCCCAAGGTCTCCCTGCTTGGTTTCCTCCCGCCTCCCTGATGTCTCTCCAATGGAGTCCAAGTGACCCACCTCCGCCTCCTCTTCTGACTGTAACGTGTGAAATGAGGTACAAACCTGCCGTTTTCTGGAGCATTTTCTCAATCCACTGAGATCCCACTCCCCGGCAGTGGTCGTCGGTTTGGCTCCAATAAACTTACAAAGTTCCCCGCAGGCTGGGACGTTTCTGACGTTGAAAGGAGGAGGGAGTCTCTGCCTTTTCCTGCTCATCAGCTCCTCTGCTAACACAGGGGCCCCCAAGCACCAGGACAGGAGGTGGGGGGCGCAGGTGGAGGGCCAGCTGGAGGGGTCAGAAGCAGGGTGGGCCCCAAGGAGTTCATGTCTGACCCTCCTGTGGGGTAGCTGGCCGGGTCCGCCGCGTGGTCCCCCCATGCTCAGGCCTTCCTGGGGGTCCATCAGGCCTGAGGACAAGCAGTCACCCTGTCGGAGCCCGCCGTGCTGGGGTTCCGGGCCCGGAGACCCGCGTCCGGGGTGGGGCGGGCAGAGCTTTGGCCCGCCCTCCCTGGGGCACACGTGTCATTTTCCAGGACAAGCCAGGTTCTGCTCTGGATCCACGAGACCGCCACCTGGTACCCCAGCAGCAGCACCTTTTCATTATTATTATTATTATTATCATCATCATCATCATCACCCAAGAATGTGGAGAGCAGCCACAGAGTTTGGAAAGTTCAAGTCTCAGACTAAGGAGAGGGCTCAGTCCTCTCGTGGCCACGTGCCAGTCCCAGCACTACGATAGCCCACAGCTGTGGTTGTCAGCTTGAACCCGTGATTAGAACACGTGGCCCCACGTGCCTGCGGGATGTGGGCTTGATAGGGTTCAGGTGCATGTGATTGAGTAGAATGGTGTAAACATTTGGCCACACCCTTCCTTTGCCTCGTGGCATCGGCTGTAAAATAAAGACGTGGCTCGCAGGCTATGGCACTGTCGCTGTCTCTCCATCAGAGAGGCAGCATCCCACTGAGACCCAGCTTCATTCTTTTGTCTGTCTCTTCTCCATCCTTCGCAGCCCCCACTCAGGGTCACCCTTGGCCATGCTGGCACGGCACACAAGGACATGCCTACAGAGAGAAAGAGGGACGAAGAGAGACACTGATGTGAGAGAGAAACACCAAGCGGTTGCCTCCCTTGTGCTTCCCGAGTGGGGATCAAACCTGCAATGCAGGCATGTGCCTTGACTGGGATTTGAACTTGCAACCTTTCAGCGCTCAGAGTGACACTCAACCAACAGAGCCAGTCTGGCCGGCCGGCAGCAGCAGGTCAGAGGTTACAAAGCACTGCCACGCCCCTGGGGTATCCAGAAAGGACAGAGGAGGCCAGCAGAGGCCCAGGGCCGAAGTCCCGGGGGGCACAGGAGCGAGCCCCCGCCCCCCTCTAAAACTGCCCTTAGCAAGATCCCAGGAGCCACACCCAGCCCCTGGCAGCCTCCACTTGCTTTCTAAGGAGGAAAATAAACCCAAACTGTATTTCAGTCATACACATAAAACAAACCGAATAACAATAAACCAAGAGGAGAGGAAAACAGACCGGGAAAATGAAGATCTATAAATGTGTAATGATGTGTGATGAGGTGCTCCGTTAGTCAATAGAGAGCAGAATAGAAATATCTGATTTTCCAGGAGGCTCCGCAGGAGGAGGAGGCGAAGTGATCCAGGCTAGGAAACCACCCTCTAAGCTCAGCCTGGGGGGGCGGCCAGGGCCCCTCTTTACGGAGAGGCCACCCATGGCTTCTCTGTCATTATTATCATTTTTGGACAAGAACACATGCTCCTAAGAAACTGCTGAGAAGAAACACATTTTAAGGGCCTGCACGCTGTAACCCAGGGGTGAGCGCCAGGAGAGGCGTTTTGCATTCTCTCCACGTGTGGCGCACACATATTTACATAATTGAGCTTACGCTGCGCATGAAATTTTATATCCTGACTTTTTTTTTTTTAACCGAATATTGTATAGTCAATGTTCTTTCTACCCGTTGTTGACAATTTTCAAGAAGTCGTTGGATGGCTCTGTAATTTATCTGCTGTGCGGATCCAGCGGCATTTAATTATTCCCCGACCGCTGGGCGCGAGATTTTTGCATTTTTCCGCGATTATGGCTAATATCGTGATGAGCACCTTTCTCGGGGAAGTCTTTGATGGTCATGATGACTGCTTCCTGGGACTAGTTACTGAGAAAAGGAATCACTGAATCGAACGAATTATGTACGTCGAGGAAGTCTGCAATCCTTAAGTAGCAGGAGCAGACTCGCAGCTCGCTTCCTTAATGGGCCGTGACTACCGTCCTTGTTTTTTTTTTAAGCTTTTCTAGTTCGGTACGTAATGAATATCTCCCTTTCGTGGCGAATTGGTTCTCCCTAATCACCGCAGATTAGGATAATGTTTGTGTTTATCAACACTCTCCTTGCAAGTAACCTACCAGCAGCTTTGCCAGAAAACAAAAGACAAAATCCTGAAGACCCCGATGAAAACAACAGGCATGCTCAATTAAGCAGGAATTGAGGGACTTGTTCTCGACACGATAAAATATTCCTTAGCACCGAAGCCACACTCGCACCTCATCAGAAAACATCTGCATACCTATGGGACATTAGAGACATTAGCCAATGCAATCAGACAGGAAAAAAAAAAATAGCGGGCAGGAAAGAAAACCCTTTCTGTTTGCTGTGGTATGTGAGGCTCCCCCAAACCCCAAGGAAGTTGGCATTAAAATAAACTTATTAAGCTAAAACCAAAACCTACATGTACAGAGCGAGACAAATTAAATAATTCAGTAAAGTATCGTGGTATAAAATGAACATAGTAATAAATAGCCTTTGCACACTAATAACCAAACAGAAGAGACAGTGGATAAGAATAGAGCATTTAACCAGCAATAAAAAAATGCATAACATAAACATTGAAAAACTACGAACTTATCTGAGAAAAATGCCAAAAGACCCCTTTTAAAACTAAAACTAGACTTGCCTGAATGGAGAGGCATCGCCTATTCTTGGGTAGTAATATTTAAAGTGATAGAGGCTAGCTTCCTCAGGTTAATACATATATAAATGTCCTGTGATACCAATAAAAAGACTAATGAATTTATCTGTTCCCGAAACCAAACAAGTAGATTCTACACCTCCTATGGAAAGCACGGCAAAACATCTCAGCAGATAATTTGGAGCAATGAAGGGAGGCTTGCTAGATATCGAAAATATGATAAACAGACCAAGAGAAGATGCCGCAGAACAAGAGAAGAAAATAGAAATCGGTAAAGAAACCCAATTACAGTGGCACCTCGAGATACGAGTTTAATTCGTTCCGTAACCTTGAGGTGTGGGAAACTACGAGACGCTCGAGTCGCAGTAAACTGGTGGGTCCTGTGCAGCCGGCCGATCCTCGCGATGACTCCTATCTCACATGTTGCTCGTATTTCAAAGCAAAAATCTCGTATGTTAGGGCACTCGTATCTCGAGGTACCACTGTACACGTGGGAACTGAGCACGTATGAAAGAGAGCGTCTCTCAAACCCACGGGTGGAATCTAAACGTATGTTTTGGTGGAGTGAGAAACTTGGCAGCCACTTGGAAATGTGGACTCCCCTCCCCCACCCGGAATCATACACACTCCTCACAGCACTCACCCCCACACATTTCAGCTGGGTCTGGGGGCCCAAATAGAAATCTGCCAACATCAGAGGAAGCAGGGGTGACTGGAACCTGGGAATGAGAAGCGCTCTCCTGTTTGGGATCAAACGTGGAAGCAACAACATGCAAGATCGACAAGCAGGATGGCATGCTTTTAGCATCAGACGGCACCAATCACTGCCAATGATTCCCGGTGAACAGCAAGGTGAGAAAATACAGCTCCATGCATCACGGAGAAGAGCATGTGAAAACTGCATGCTGGGGCCGAAACCGGGTTGGCTCAGTGGATAGAGCGTCAGCCTACAGACTGAAAGGTCCTGGGTTTGATTCCAGCCAAGGGCATGTAACCTGGTTTCGGGCACATCCCCAGTAGGGGGCGTGCAGGAGGCAGCTGATCAATGTTTCTCTCTCATCAATGTTTCTAACTCTCTCCCTCTCCCTTCCTCTCTATAAAAAATAAAACATATTTTTTTAAAAAGAAAGAAAACTGCATGTCGGTCTCATTTCTCCCCTTTCAGATGAACAGTTGATGATCTTGACAAGGTGGGGGGATGGGCACCCCGGCAACGCTGGTGGGGTGTAGAGGGAGTCACTGTCCCATGGAGGGGGACTACACACCTCCGAAACTGGCACGAGCACCCACCATGGCCGAGGGTCACCCGTCGAGGAGTTTCCCTCGGAGACCAATGCCCTGAAATATGACCCAACGTTGGCAAAAACGGGATGATTCCCTCGTTGCTTGCATTGGGGATATGGGAAGCCCCGCGGGGCGGAGGGTCACACGGTCAGGAGGCGGGAGAGATGAGGGGGGCTCCGGGCTGACATGAGGGGTGGCCTGTTTGATTTTTTAAATGAAAAAAGAAAAAAAACTAAGTGCAAAAGCGCGAACATAGTACATGATCGCTTATGTCGCAAATAGAAGCAGGCAAAGGGTGACGGGTAATTTTCTCTTGCACCACGTACACGTTTTACATTTGCATAAAACAAAATTAAGGGAATAAAACAACCAGCCTCAGAGTTGAATCCAAACAGAGCTCCACGGACCCACGTATAACAGCCGATGCACAATGAAAATCACACAAACTCTTCAAATGTCTCCTAAACGGCACACGTGCAGTGTCCGCCCTCCGTGGGATACACTCTGGGAGCAGCGAGGGAACGGGGCTTCCATGGGGCGTGGGGGAAGGGCTGAGGACGTAAGAGAGTGAAGTCGCGTGTGTGTCGCAGGGGCCAGCAGAGGAGCCGATCTTAGTGGAGGACCTGGGAGGTGACACTCACCTCAGGACAGGATGGGACGGGAGAGGAAAGGCCGAAAGGCGGGCAGTGGCCACACCTGGGATGCCGGCTTTGAATCCGCGCCATCCCTGCAGGCCCACGGCTGCAAAGGTGAAGTGATTAATTAAAACGCAACCATCCTTCTTTCTCTGGAGTAATGACAGTCTGAACGCGGACGCCTGTATATGTAACCTCCTCTATCTGTCCGTTAAGAGAAATCCCAGTTTCCTTGGAGAAATGGGTGACTCTGAGGCTGGAGAGGTAGAGCGCACTCCCCCCCACCCCCCCAGAATCCCTGGCTGTGTGATCCTTCTTCAGTGCCCAATCGGGGTTCCTCAGGGACAGCCCCCCCCCAGCCACACTCCCTAAAATATGCTTGTAATATTGTGGGGCGCCGATCCACTCCCTCAGCCGCCCGCACGGTGCCACCAGCTCCATGACGCGCGATGTTTATGGGCTCATTACAAAAATGTTTATAGCGAAATAAAATGAATATTTCAAAAGGACATTATGCATTTAATAATTTCCGTGCCCCAATGGTCTAGCACGGGCACTTCCCAGCGACCGCAGACACGGGGCACGTGGCCTCCCGTTGGAGAAAGCCCCCAGGGGTCCCGCAGGGCCACGGCCTGCCACCCACTGGAGTCCCCTGTGGACAGATCCCCTGCCGCGAGCCATGTTTCTTCCTCTCCACGCACACACACAGGCCCCCTCACTCCCGAGTGCTTCTCGCTGGGAGGGGCACATTCCACCCGCATGGCGCAGACCACCCGCATCCCTGCTCTCTGACTCAGAGAGCTGGAAGCTTGTCTCACGTCCGTGGTTCCTGTGCGGCGGTGGCCCTGGGTCCCCATGGCCCGCCCTGGGCCCCTGCCACCTCCAGCCCGGCCCTCCCCGGCACCCAGCCCGGCCCGGCCTCCGCTGCCGACCTGCCCAGGCTCCACGCACTGAGTGCCGTCCAGGTGACCGAGCACAGCGGAGTCCAGTCGCTGGGCTGGTGACTTCGGGCAATGAGGCCCCAGAGCAACAGGTGACCGAGCAGAGAACGGCTCTGCCCCGGTAGGAGAGGCCCGGGCGGACGCTCCCTGGAAGGCTGATGTGGGTCCCTGCTGAGCAGGTGCTCTGGCCACGGTCTCAGCCCCAGTGACGTCGCTGGAGGGACGGAGGGCGTGCACCCTGCAAAGCCAAAGGGACTTCCGAGAAGGCCCCGGAAGGCTGGCACCTGCGCCTTCTAGAAAGAGAAGGAAGAGACCAAAGATTTCCACTGTGGCCGGCTGGCCCGCTGGCGTGCTGTGTGCTTGCAGGGGTCAGGCAGCTCCAAGGGGCGGGGCCTGCACGGCCATATGACCCTGACCTTCAGACCACGCCCTCAGCCTCCTGCCAATGCCCTGTGCTTTCCTCCAGAATTCCACCGCCCGCCCTGGCCTGTGGGTGGCGCCCCCCCCCCCCCCCCCCCCCCCCCGGAAGCACATCTTCCTAAAGACCTGTCCCAGGCAGAGCGGGTCCTCGATGCTCCACCAGCCAGGTGGCTCCTGGAGGCCGGAGCTGGCCTCTCCCTTCACCCCAGCAACAGGCAAACACAGCCCTGACCTCCGGGTGTGACCCAGAGAGCCAGCCTGAGACCCTGTTCCCCAGGCGCACGTAGGAGGCCTGTGTCCCCCTGAAGGGCCTGGCCAGGAAGCGGGGAGCTCAGCGAGGCCTGGCTGCCGGACAGATGGCCCTCACCGTCCACCGGAAACCCCAGCTGGGGTCGGGAGTCCGGGGCTGCAGCCTTTGCCCGCGCCCTCACTTCGCGCTGACCAGCAGTTCTCACTGTTGCTCTCGCAGAGAAAATAAGGCCTTTCCATGAATCACAGTGTCATACCTCTCTGCTGAGGCCGTCCGCAGCCTTTCTAAAGACGCAAACGCCTTTGTCCTCCTCGCAGTGCCGGGCCTTCCTCGCCATTTCCATTTCCAGTCCTGCGCCCCGAACAGGACGGGGGGCCGCTGACCCGGGCGGCCAGGACGCAGCTGCGCCCCGAAGGCAGTGCCCTGGGCGCAGGTGCTGAGCCTGGTCTCCCCGGGGTGAGCCCAGGTGTGGGCTCCACGCTCACGTTTTATCTCCATGGAAACAGGCCTACCCCGCATGGTGACAACCTAACCAACCGATGAGGATTAAATCAGAAACAATGAGAAACGGGGAACCGGTCCATGTGGGGGTTTGGGGTCCGAGCTGCCTGCAGGAGGCAGTCGGGATGGGTACCACGTGGCATCTCTCCCAGAAAGCTCATCAGCTCGGCGCCCTAAAGACGCAGTCTGGGCTCTCACTCTGGCACCCAGCCGGCTCCCAGAGGCGCTCCTTGGCCCCATGGCAGCCGTGGGAGGAAGGGTGCCCCAGCCAGATCCTCCCCCCAACCCCGCTTTTAATTACTTCGTGTTGATTTTTTTAATACAGTGGTACCTCGAGATACGAGTGCCCTAACATACAAGATTTTTGAGATATGAGCCGTCGAGCAAGCGATTTTTGCTTTGAAATACGAGCAACATTTGAGATAGGAGTAATCGCAAGGATCGGCCGGCTGCACACGACCCACCAGTTTACCGCGATTCGAGCTTCTCATAGTTTCCCACGCCTCAAGGTGACGGAACAAATTAAACTCATATCTCGAGGTACCGCTGTATATTTTGTTGATTTTTTACAGAGAGAAAAGGAGAGAGATAGAGAGTTAGAAACATCGATGAAAGAGAGACATCCATCAGCCACCTCCCGCACGCCCCCCACTGGGGATGTGCCCGCAACAAATGTACATGCCCCCGACTGGAATCGAACCTGGGACGTTTCAGTCTGCAGGCTGACGCTGTATCCACTGAGCCAAACTGGTTTCGGCTAGTGTTGATTTAAAAAAAGAATAGTTTACTGATTTTTAGAGGGAGAGGAAGGGAGAAGAAGAGGGAGAGAGAGAGAAATCGATAGGAGAGCATACCACCAATCGTCTGCCTCCTGCACGGCCTCCACCAGCGATCAAGCCTGCAACCTGGGCATGTGCCCTGACTGGGAATCCACCCCGCAAGCTTTCGGGTCCGGGATGAAACCCAACCCACAGAGCCAGGGCCAGAACTTTCTCTCTTTATGTCACGGCCACTGGGACAGGGGTTTCCCCGCTCGGAGACCCCTGGCAGAATCCAGAGTCCGGGTGCCCAGATGCAGGAGAGGCCCAGGTGTGAGCCAACCTGGCGGGGGGGCGGTGCGGGGGAGAGGGCTGGTCCTCGTCTGCCAGTATCAGCCAGGTGCCCGCTCCTGCGGGGTCTGATGTAGGGACTGGAGCTGGGAGGACCCCGCAGGGACCCAGCGCTAGGCCTGGTTCCTGCTGTGCCTCGAGGGTGCCTGGGGCCATCCATCTCTCCCCACTTTTGGAAAGTGCCACCCTGCACTCAAAGGCCTAGTTCCCCCAGATCCTCCCCTCATTGGAGCACAGGGAAGCCTCCCTCTCAAACCAGGAGAGACCAAGACTCAGGACGTGCGGCGTCTCGGCCACCTGGCCTGTTTGCCTGCCAGGGTGACACCTGTGACCCCACGCCGGTCACACCCTATGGTCCCGGTCTCCCCACACTGAGTCTCAGTCCTGCGTCTCCACCAGGTCGGCCCACGGCCGGGCAGGGGCCGTTGCTCACGACCAGTCACGGCTGGCTCCTTCTCCGAGCTCAGGGGCTCCCCGCTGAAAGCCTGTTGGCAACGCAACCTCCCCCGTCACCGGGCTGATCGGGGCCCCGTGCCTCTCTGTCTGCCTTCCCAGCGCCCGCGGCCTGCCTGGTGCCAGGCCCGCGGAGCAGGAGATGAATGTATGAAACATGCATGAAGCTTCTGGCAAGGCCGCCGGGACCTGCTTTCCTCCCCGAAGCAGCTGCCACCGCTCAGCACCCCCAACACAGCCAGCAGTGCCCCTGGGCCTCTCCAAAGCCCTCCAACCCGGAGCTCCCGGCGGGGAGGAGCCCCAGCAGTGGGGGCCCCGCTGCACCCCAACTCTGTCCTGGCCATCACCCCCTCTCTGGACTTCCTCCAGAGCCAGGGGGTGAGGACTCAAGCAAAACCCGTGAGGGAGGGTGCCTCTTAGCAGGAGGGGGAGCCGGCGGCCTGGGGGAGGCCTCAGAGGCTGAGACAGATCCGGGGCTCCCTCTGAGCTGGAGGGAACCGGCGTTAGGGACCTGGTGGCAGACAGGTGGGTCCGGCCTCTGCGCCGCCCCATCCTGGAGGAGCACAGAAAGGGATGCCTGGTTGTCTACGTGGCTGGGGAGCGACACAGGGGGACCCCGTAAGTGACCGGTCATGGTGGGCTGGGCTCTGAGCTTTCTGAGAGAAGAGACCAGTTCTGTACCCCCGCTGGCCCCTCCAGCACAGGTGATGGCTAGCACCTGGGACAGGAGTAGGAGTCAGGGCTGGACGCAGGCCCGCTGAGGCTGGCAGGGCACAGGGGCTGGGCCTGCAGGGGACGGGACCAGCAAGACTGGTGGTGGCCTCCAACCTGGGCTGTCCACCTGCTGGTGCCTGGCCCAGGGACAGAGGAGCTGAGGGGAGGAGCCCCAGCAGCTGCCAGCACCCCCAGGGACAAGGACACCCCCACACACACGGTAGGGACCCCTCACAGAGCTCACCCTGTCCCTGTCCTGGGCTCTGAATCCTGCATACGTACTTCCATGGACACTGGTCTTATGCTAAGATCGTGGAAGCGAACACAGCTAAGAGGCTGACCCCTCACCCCCTCCTCCTGAGATATTTTCATTATTTGATAAGGATGTAAATGGATTTTAACTACTTCCCCAGACAGTTCTTCTTAAATGTTTTAATTTTAAGACCTTCCCGGCTTAATACATTACTCGGCGCATAATCAGGCCGTATATTCTCTCTCCTATCGCGGCCTGAGTCGTGAGAAGACGGGATAATAATACCTCTGTTGGGCGATGAAATACAGCAATGGGGGCCAGGCTGGCCTCCTCCCGGCTCCAGCTGCCTGGGGGCCCTCTCCCTCCCCTTCCTGCCGCCTCCTGACACCCCCACTCCCACCCTTCAGCCCCACAGGCCCAGGTACCGGTCACTCGTGGGGCAGCCCAGCCGGATCAAGGCGCTCTCTCTGAGATACGGGTGTGGCTCACGTGGCATCGACCCAGCCTGCTCTGTCGTTCACCTGGTCCTGCTCCCGCTCCGCCCTGCAGGACGGGGAGGGCTCTTTGGGAAGAGCGGAATCGGATCTTTTGTTTAAAGACCCGCCCAGATCAGCGGCTCCTGCCGGCTCTCTGACCCCACGTCTCTGTTTGCCAGAGCGCCCGCGCTGCCCCGCCCGCCCCGGAGAGAAACAGGCACAGGTGTGCTCGCTCCGGTGGGGGGGGGGGGGGGGGG
>PVJN01032000.1:0-24457 GCA_004026805.1 Lasiurus borealis | reverse complement strand
CTCCCCAGAACCCCACTCCTTCCAGAACTCAACTCCGCCCAGAGTGGGGTGTATGGGGCCTTGGACCCCGTCATGCCAACAGCTGCTGCACTGTGCACAGCCAGAGCTGCAACCAGGAGCCCCGGGAAGAACGCTGCTCCCTGCTTTCCACTGGACCTCACCGAGCCAGCAGCCCACCCCAGCTCAGGTCAGCGCTGGAGGCCACGCTGCGAGGCCACCTCAGGAGGGAGTCCGTCCTCACCACCTGCACACACACACACACACACACACACACACACACGCGGGCTGGCTGGCAGACCTTGGGGTTATTGATTAGCTGTCGGAGTACGATGTTGGTGTTTGGCCTGAGTAACCCAGTCCCCACCCCCCCGCCCTTGGGTGTCTGTTCTGTGGTCAGGCCTCATGAACCCCTTAAAGCCGTGAGGCAGGGTCCCCACACAGGCTCCGAACACGCCAGCTCTGCCTCCCAGCCTGCAGCGCAGACCTGCGGCCTCTGAGGACCACGCCTGGAAGGTTCTCCCAGCTCCCGGGTCAGGCCCCGGGGCAGCCGGGCTGCAGAGCATCCCCATGGCCGCAGGCAGAGGCGGCGGCATGGAGACACTGAGGCTCAGCCCTGCAGCTCAGGGCGTGTTCTCTTCCTGCTACACATGTGATAACACAGCTATGGCCCAATGTCCGTTAAAGGAGCATATTTTAAGAATGTAATAGGGCCCTAACCGGTGTGGCTCAGTGGATAGAGCGTCGACCTGTGGACTGAAGGGTCCCAGGTTCGATTCTGATCAAGGGCATGTACCTTGGTTGCAGGCACATCCCCAGTAGGAGTGTGCAGGAGGCAGCTGATTGATGTCTCTCTCTTACCAGAAGCTCCCTAACAAGCCAGACGAACTCCCAGGAGCGGCAGCATCACCAGCCGAGGGAGCTCTGCAAACAGGGGCTAACTCTGGCACAGGGGGGATGTGCCACTTCGGATCCGGACAGGTCTCTGGGCAAATCACACCTCTGCCAACCAACCGGCACCCTCACACACACTTCCCTCCAGATCCTGGCTGGGGTTTGCATCTCCCCCAGTCTAAGCCCCAGAAAGGGTGACAAAGAGGCACTGGAGCCGAGACCGGTGTGGCTCAGTGGATAGAGCGTCGGCCTGCAGACTGAAAGGTCCCAGGTTCGATTCCGGTCAAGGGCATGTACCTTGGTTGCGGGCACAACTCCAGTGGGGAGTGTGCAGGAGGCGGCTGATCGATGCCTCTCTTCCATAGATGTTTCTGACTTTCTCTCCCTCTCCCTTCCTCTCTGTAAAAATCAATAAAATATTTTTTTTAAAAAAAAAAGAGGCAGTGAAGGCAAATGTCCCCTCGCTCTGAAAGGCCCACCTCGCCGCAGAGAAAAGGGTAACAGACCTCAGCGCATGTTCCACCCCCAGCCTCCGTGTCCTGGGCCCATGGTTCCTCGCCCTCCCCCACCCCTCCACCCCGGCCTGGATTTACGCCTGGTCAAAGGCGTCCGCTGGCAGGATGGTCTCCTTTCTCCCAGCCCACACCTCCCCCAACCCCAGAGGCAGCCTCTGGAGACGCGGGAAGTTGAGTGCTAACATACAGAAACGCACAGGGGCACCGGGAGCGAAAGGGAAAAAAGCCGCCCTGGCTGGCAACAAAGCTCCTGAAGGACTCGAGCCAAACCACAGCTCCCGCCAAGGCCAAGTTCACACAGGACCGGGCAGGCAGCGTGCTGTGCTGGAGATGCGCCACTAGATGGCGGCACCGCGTCCCCCGGCTCCCTGGCCTGGGAATGGTGGCCCTGAGACCTTGCCAGGAGGGCCTTCCGGAGCGTTTTCCAGGGGCTGGGGTGGAGGGGAAGGCTCGCTTCCCTTTGGGGGGCCGGGGGAGGCGGGGAGGAGGCTGGAGACAGACGGGAACAATCCCCCCCCCCCCCTGTGAGATTGTCCTGCTGGCCTTCCTCAGAGAAAGCCGGGGGGAAAGGGAGGAAAATGAGCTTTGCGATGCTGTGGTTCTACGTCAGGCTGATGCCTTGAAGATGCTTCGTCTCTGAGCTTCTTCCAGGAAGAGGGGGCGTACTGCCTGGCCTCCATGTCTGTTTCAGAGGACGATAAAGGGGAAATCTGAGGGGCACACACAGTTACTAAGGCGAAGGTGGGCAGGGCAGGGAGAAAGGCAGCGGGCAGAGACCCTGCCTTCACACGGAAACGGTGCCACAAACTCCTTGAAACAAGAATGCAAACAACAATCCCGGGCACCTGCCTGCGACCCTCGCCGCCCCCTGGGAAGGCGGCAGCCAGGAGGGCCCCCTAGAAGGTGCCATCTGTTCCCTGGTGTCCTCATCCCAGGAGAGCCAACAGCTGTCGTTTGGCAAGCTAGCACACGCCAGGGGCCAGCCCCGCTTCTGAAGAGTCAGGAAGGCTGTGACACGGCAATATTTCCCGCCCAGGTGAACAGCACTCAGGATGCCCATAACACACAGGCCGGCGAGTATCGGTATCATAAGAGGGGTACAGAGGTGCCAGCAGCTCGCCGTCCTAAATTAGAACCTGCCCAGACCACCCGTCCTCCTACACACACACACACACACACTCATACACTCACACACACACACACACACGCACACTCACACAGACTCACACACACACACTCATACACAAACACACACACACATACACACACACTCACACACATACACACACCATCACACTCACATACACTCACACATATACATATACACACACACTCACACACACATACACACTCATACACACACACACACTCACACACACACACACTCACACACACACACTCATACACAAACACACACACGCACACACACACACGCACACACATACACACAATCACACACACTCACACAACACTCATACACAAACACACACACTCACACACGCACACACACTCGCACACACACACATACACACACACTCACACACACACACACACATACATACACATTTGCGCCCCTCTGTCCTTGCATCACTGTGTTTTATTTAGGAAGCGGTTCTCTAGATGTCGCTGCCTTCAAGAAGCACCCTACCGACCTCCCTGCTGGTTAGACCAGTGGTCGGCAAACTGCGGCTCACGAGCCACATGCGGCTCTTTGGCCCCTTGAGTGTGGCTCTTTCACAAAATACCACGGCCTGGGCGAGTCTGTTTTGAAGAAGTGGTGTTAGAAGTTTAAGTTAAAAAAAATTGGGCTCCCATAAGAAATTTCAATGTCCTGTTGACATTTGGCTCTGCGGACTAATGAGTTTGCCCACCACTGGGCTAGACCATCATCCCCATACGCCAAGGTTACAGTTCAATCTCCAGTCGGGCGCACACAGGAAGCCACCAATGAATGCTTAAATACGTGGAACAAGACATCGATGTCCCTCTCTGCTCTTCCCTCCCTTCCTCCCTCATCAGCTGTGTCAGGGAACCCCCGGCAGACACCCAGCGGCTCTGCGAACCCGCAGGACAGCTTGACCACTAACCAAATTCTTTTTCCTACAGAATTCCTTTGGAGCATCACACAGTAGGCTTTTCCTATTGGAGAATCTCAAAATCGCTGACAGAGGAATTCGGTTTCTGGGAATATGATGTCCTGGGTCAAGTTTCCCAAGGAAGGTGATCTACATCAGCACACTGTTCTCCCAGGAACTTTCAGTGTCTCTCCCCCTCTTCCCACGCCCCCCCCCCCCTTGACTGAGGTCACAGGGTCAGCTTCTCCTGGAAGTGCCCCCAGGGGGAACCCCATTCCAGTCCCCGAAGAGCCGAAAGGAACTTTATGGTGCTTTTGAGCACAGGCCACCGCATCTCCTAAGCAGCATCCTGCCACTTCTCCTCAACAGCATCCTTCCGGCCGGCACCGTGCAGTTCTCGTCTGCCAGCAGCCGGTCATTACTCTCACGGCACCGGTGACCCACAGACGGAGGCGCAGCCCATGGTGAGTCCTGACTGTCAGAGCAGATCTATCGCCTCCTCCAACAGCTGGCTGGCAGGGGACTCGGGAACGCCACCCGGTGGTCCCCCGGCCTGGGTTAAGGGGCGGCCAGGGACGCTGGTTGCTAGGGAACAGCGTGAAAACACACGGGCGCATCCTACTCGTGCGGCGTCAGCTTCCCCGTGACCACGGAGGTTTCAGGAAGCGATCACCATCCCGTGGAGCTGATCCGGGCAATTTTTCCAGAAAGACGGGTCCCCTAGGCCACCCTGCTCTAAGGTAACCTGGAAGAGGGGGGGGAGGGCAAAATTTGGGGGGATCAGACCTGACTTCCAAACGTCAGCATGCAGAGAGGTAAGCGACAACCGCTAACCACCCCGGGGCACAGCTCCCACGCTCGTCACCTGTTTTGATAATAAAGGAGGTTCAACCCAGTGGCTCCCTCCCCTCCCGGGAGCAGGTGGTCAGGGGAAATCCTTCGCGAGCGAGCACGACACACCCTCCCCGACCCCCAGAGGACGCCACAGAAGCTCCGACCTGCGCCAGCCTGTCTCCTGAGGACAAACTCTGGCCTTCATCTCTTAGAACAGAGTCACGGGAGGCCTGGGAGCCGGGGGGAGAGAGGCAGGGAGGGGAGGAAAGGGGGGAGAGCCTGAGAGAGCTCAGTGGTTGCCAATGGCAGTATTAAGTTTGACTGATAATTTATTATTTTAATTAAGCTTTTACGGGCTTGTTCTTTGTTACCGGGAGAGCAATTGACTTCCCCATAACTCTTGCACAGAGGGAACTGGAAGTGTGCGTGTGTGTGTGTGTGTGCGTGTGTGTGCGTGTGGCGGAGGAGCAGGGGCTGGGGGAGGCAGTGAATCCACTACAAAGCCTTTGGGTCCGAGTATAAGGCTGTGGGCCCCCATTCTCAGCTCAATGAAAGTGGGGGGTGGGGGAGGCAGATACGGAGGGAGGGGATTAGAACAGCTAGCAAAACCATTTCTAAGCGAAGAGACGCCATTTGACAGGGAACACAGCCCAGACTTCCCAGCCAGGAGAACGGTTTTCCAGGATCTCTTCCCTTTCCATGGAGGGGGGCAGCAGGAGAGGTTGGGGGTGGGTGCTGCCTGGCCCAAGCTTTTCATGTAGATTAGCATTTCCAGGTCTTTCTGAACCCCAGCCTCCACTGCTCTGGCAAGTCTCTTTGTTTGTTGTGTTTTTTTTGTTTTGTTTTTTTGTTTTTGTGGCTTTTTTTAACAAGATGTCTTTTTTATTTTATATATATATATATATATACACACACACACACACACACACACACATAAATATATGTGTATAGAGAGGAAAGGAGAGAGATAGTCAGAAACATCAATGAGAGCGAGAGACATAGATCAGCTGCCTCCTGCACGCCCCCTACTGGGGATGTGCCTGCAACCAAGGTACATGCCCTGGACCAGAATCGAACCTGGGACCCTTCAGTCCGCAGGCCGACGCTCTATCCACTGAGCCAAACGGGTTTTGGCTACCCTTTTTTTTTTTTTTTTTTTTTATATATTCCATTTTCTTCTTGCTCTATGAAATCATCATAACAAACAGACATTGCTAGCCTTGGGCCTGGGTATTCATGCTTTAGGTGAAGCACAAAGTAGCAGCACACTGAGCTTTCACTTCCATCCCAAAAGCAATAATGATCGTGCAGCCCAGTGGGAACAGCACCATCTGCTTTTTTAAATCGTTTTCTATGGAAAAGTCATCTTATAATTATGACTGCTCGTTGCATATTTTCCTGTGATGATGTGATTGGTCATTGGAGACAACTCTTCATCCTTCAGCTTGTGTATCTGTATGATCTTCCTGCCACCAGACTCGACTTGCAAAGTCATGTGAGCTAGGAAAGAGGCCAGTCAACTCTACAGCAAAAGCAGAGTTTAAAGGAGAAAGAAATAATTTATTTGGGGGAAAGAGAATTAGACCTTCAAATGACTGAATTTAAAAAGTTACACATGCCCTCCCTGGTTTGGCTCTGAGAATAGAGCGTCAGCCTAAAGACTGCAGAGCCCGGGTTTGACTGTGGTCAAGGGCACCTACCTTGGTGGCAGGCCCTGGATAGGGCGCATATGGAAGGCAACCAATGAATGTGTCTCTCTCACATCCACGTGTCTCTTTCTCTGTCTCTCGTCTATTTCTCTCCCTTCCATTCTCTCTTTAAAAAAATAAATCAATGGACAAATATCCTCAAGTGAGGATCAACAACAACAACAAGTTAGATGGAAACAACGCACACTCATTCATCCAACAGCTCCGCACTGAATGGGCACAGCCCTGGGCTACAGCATAACCATGAGGCTGCCTCCTCTCAGGACTGACCTCCCAGCACGGAGACCTGCAGGAGACACGTACACATACCACTTACTGGGCACGGAGGAGGGTCTGGGAGAAAATGAAGCAGGACAAGGGGACAGATGGGAGGGCCTGGCACTATGGGGGAGACTGGTCAGAAAGGGACCCTCTAACAAGGAACCAGCTGCTCAGAGACCAGAATGAAGTAATGTGGAGATAGAGCAGAGGGCAGTGCATTGTGGGTGCAGGGAAGAGCAAGCACTAATGCTCCGGTTGGGAGGGTGTTGGTAGCAGAGGGCTGGGCACTGTGCGGAGCAGCAGGGAGTGGAGGGGTGTGGCCAGAGGGGAGGGGAGGGGGGGTTACCCCAGAGGCAGCATCAGGACCAGTCAGGTAGGACCTTCGTGGTCCAGCTTACATTTCAGAGTGTCTCCTCTGTGAGAAGCGAAGCTACTGGAGGGGTTTCCATGAAAAAGTGAAATGATTGGGTGTCTTTTTGTAAATGACCACTAACGGATCATCTATTGTCTGGAGGCAAAAGTGGTCGTGGAGGTAGTGAGACATGATCAGATACATGGTCGAGGTTGTGCTGTCCAGGTTTGCTAATAGATTGAACGAAGAGTGTGAGAGAAAGCGGAGTCAAGGACCATGGTTGGTGGCCTGGGCTTGCTGGTGGGAGGAAGCTAGTTCATGGGGGAGGAAGGCAGAAAACGAGATCTCTGCCTGAGCCATTTTCAGTTGGAGACGCTTCCTAGACACCCGTGTGAGAGGTCACGGAGGCATGTGGAGGTGGAGTGTACACGTGAAGGTTCAGGCCGGGTCGAGCATCTCCATGGATCTCTCAGCAGACAGGCGGCTTTGAAGCCATGGATCAATACAGTCTCACCCCGGGAAAGGCTGTAAATGGAAAAAACACCCTCACTGAACCTTGGGGCCCTCCAACATTCAAAGTGTGAGAAGATCAGGAAGACCCAACCAAAAAAGGTCTGGTAAAGAATAGCCAAGTAAATAAGAATTCTTATAAACCCACAAATTTATACATTCTTATAAATCACACAAATGCTGAGAACTCTATACTTGTAAGTCCTTACACACACACACACACACAACTGCACACGGTCACTGGTTGGGATTAGCACATTAACCTAGTGACCACCAGAGGTCACCTTTCCACAGCACCTGCCTCTGTGCCAGCTACCTAGACACCAAGACACCTCTCCCTGTCCCTGTCCACCACGTGGGGCCCATAAGGATGCTGGTCTCGGTCATGCTGGCCACTCCATTCCCCAAGTGCTTAGACCCACCATGCCTGCCACGCTACATCTCTACGTGGACAGGCTCAAGTTTAGGAAGTTTCTGGGTGGCTACAAGAGCCAAGAATGTCCCGGGGAAGGTTCTAGAACCAATGGCTCCAACCTGCAGGGCTGGGACCCACCACAGCCTCCTGACCTAAAGTTAGATAAGTGGTAAAGGTGGGTGTGGGGGTGAGAGGATAGTAAACTCTACGGAGTAACAGAGATAAAGGTAGGAAGTCCCTCATGTGAAGTCTTCCTTCTCCATGGAAGGTCTGAAGACTCTGGGTCCACCAAGTCCCCAGTCAGGCCCTGCTTTCAATTTCTGATGGCAGCACGTGTGGCTGAGCAGAGCTGGTCCACGGTACCGAGGGTGCAGGGCTCTAGGGAAGATGCCTGCATGCACAGGAGGCATCCCAAGATGCTGAGGAGCCAACACCCCATAACCACCTCGGGGCTCGCTCTGGATGCGTGTGCAAGAGGCAGAGGCCGGTGGAGAAGCCAGAGCTGAGGGCACCGCACCACGTGGGGATCTGTACGCCTCTCTGTCCTTTTGAAATACAGTGGCACCTCGAGGTACAAGTTTAATTCGTTCCGTAACCTTGATCGTGGGAAACTATGAGACGCTCGAGTCGCGGTAAACTGGTAGGTCGTGTGCAGCCGGCCGATCCGCGCGATGACTCCTATCTCAAATGTTGCTCGTATTTCAAAGCAAAAATCGCTCGCTCGACGGCTCGTATCTCAAAAAATCTCGTATGTCAGGGCACTCGTATCTCGAGGTACCGCTATATGTCTTTCCCACTCATCCGAAGGCTTTGAAAGTCCCGATGGGCATGCTCTCCACCAGGCTACACGATCTCAGCGCGTCGCCATCGGTGAAAAATATCTCCCAAACCCCACGGAGGCGCTCGCTTCTGCTCGAAGCCAGCCCTGTAGCTCTTCCCGGCCATCCTGGACTTGACCTCTTCCTTAGTCATGATCCCCAGCGGCCTGTGTCAGAGAGCTCCCTGCTGGACACTCCATCCCCCAAACATCTGGCCCAGTGTGTGCGCACTGTGTGGGGAGAACAACTGCCCCACTGTGATCTGCGGGCGCGTCTCATTATCAGCCTGGAACCGAGAATTAAGAACCGAAACTGAGGAAAACAAGCCGCAGAGCTTCTCGGGGAGCGGTGACGTCATGGAAAGGCCGGGCTAATTACAGAGAAAGAAAATAACACGGTAAAAAAAATAATAATAATAATAAAGATGCAGATGATAACGGTGAAAGCCAGGGACTGTGGAATGCCAGGCTCATTTAAAAAAAAAAATTTTTTTTTTTTAAGGATTCTCATTTAAAGCGCGGACAATCGTTCATCCCCGTGACCCCCACTGTGTGAAGGCGGGTGAATCAGAACCAGGTGTGCCTGGTTTCCCGCTCCCCGAGATCAGGTAAAGGTGGGGGAAGGGCAGCCATCGGGAGGCCTAAAGAGAGAGAGAGAGAGAGGAAAGAGCTCAAAAATTCCCAGAAGGCTCCTGTTCTGGGTGAGGAAGGCACCTGTGGTGGGCACGGCCGGAAGGAATGGAAGGGGAGGGGGTGGGGGAGCTCTTAATCCCCATCGCCTGGCCATCACGGGGCCCCCTCTCGTCCCTGGTTCCCCCAGATGCTGCTGAGCCAGCACGTCAGACCTAAAGCCCAGGCCGGGGTGTTGAATGGCTCCATCCAGTGGGCCGATGCGAAGGAGGCACACCCAGACGTCAGGGCAGTTTCCCTGCCCAGCTGCTGCCCATCACAGAAAACCCAGCGCCTCCCCGTGGGAACCCGTCCCGGGAAAGGGCTGGCTGTCCCCCAGAGGGCCAGCCTGTCCCCCCCTGAGGCGCCAGGCAGGACCCTACCTCACCAAACCACAGGCCGGCGAGAAACAGGATCCCCAGGGAAGCGGTCTGCCGGCCTCTCTCACTGCGGCCTCGGGCGCTTTCTCCGCCCTGCGGTCAGGAGGCTGGTCTGCCAGATACCTATCTGGTGGCGGAGCCCCGGGGCTGGCCGGGTTCGTTCCCACACTGGAATTACAGCGCCCCGTCTCCAGACGCCCCGAGCCTCCAGGACTCTGAGTCTGCAGTGTGAGTCCGTCTGGCTTGGCTTTCCTGAGCCTTGAGGATCGGGACGGTGGACAGGTTTCCTGAGACAGGTCATCCGGACCAGCGGTTCTCAACCTGTGGGTCGCGATCCCTTTGGGGGTCGAATGACCCTTTCACAGGGGTCGCCTAAGACCATCGGAAAATGCAGATATTGACATCACGATGCATCACAGTAGCAACATTTCATGGTTGGGGGTCACCACCCCAGGAGGAACTGTATGCAAGGGTCTCAGCCTTAGGAAGGTTAGAACCACTGCTCTGGAGTAAGCATTAACCGTGAGGGCCACCGTGGCTGAGGCCCTGGTGGGAGAACAGAGGAAAGGACTTGTCAATGACCTGCGACTGTGCGGCAGAAGGTGGAGTCGGTCAGTGTGTGGGTGCGGGCAGAGAGAGGACGGGCTGCCAGGACCGGAACAGGATTGTCTGCTCCCTGTCCCCAGTGCTCAGGGTCCCCTGTCCCCATTGAAACAGCCCCCACCCCCAGCTTATGCACAAGTTCAAGTTCAATCACATGGTCACACTTTTTTTTTAAAAGGATAGAAGGTAGTTTGCAACCTAAATCCATTTCTATCTGAATTTTATGTTAAGTACATACATATCCTCACATGTACATGTGTAAAGGCATGTGCTCATATATACGCATATATGTAATCTAGCGGTGGGTTCTGATTAACCAACGGTTCCCACCAAGGGTTAACATCCGTGGCTTGCCTGAGTTCATCGGCTTTCAAAGAACTCCAAAGCAATAAAAGATAGCTGACTTCAAAACTCTCGGGAACATAATTTAATCTCTTTGTTCACGTAAAAAAGAAAAAAAAAAAAAAAGCACCTTTCCCAATCTCACGGTGCCCCAGGCTGCTCAATATATGGGAGCGGAGCCAGTGACCATCAATCACTGCTCCCCCGCAGCCCTGAGCGCACCCCCTGGGCGCCCCGACATCGGGACCAAGGGAGCTTCCCTGCTGGTCAGAGGGCTCCTGAGGGCGAGGAAGGCCAGTTCCTTCAGAGCTGGGGGGACCGGGGGGAGGAGATTAAGGGGCGTTTGAATGTTACTGTATCGGCCGCATTTTATTGTCAGTCTACGAACCCCGAGTGCAGCCCCCCTGAATGTGAAGCCCCCTCACTAAGACCCGTCGCAACAGCCTGTGGGATGACTTCCTCCAGCGGGAAAGTCTCCGGGTGCTCAGAGAGCTCGCAGGTTGACCCCCAGGAACTGCTGGCTCCACAGGTCAGCACCCACAGAAAGGTCCGCCTGCCTCTGCAGAACACCGACATCTGAGCTAGTGTCTGAGTCCCGTCAGCACACTTCCCTTTGTCCTCGTCCACGGTGAGGGTCACAGAGAACAGAAAACCCCATATCACATTCTGTAATAAACTCCAGCCTCTTCCTTACACACCTGCGCTCACAGCAGGAAGCCCCTGCCCTCTGGCCCCTGCACACCCAGTACACCCAGGCACATCGAAGCTCATCCCGGCTCATCCCAGCTCATCCCAGTTTATCCCAACTCATCCCAGCTCATCCCAATTTATCCAGGCTCATCCCAGCTCATCCCAGTTTATCCAGGCTCATCCCACTCCTCCCAACTCATCCCAGGTCATCCCAGCTCATCCCAACTCATCCCAGCTCATCCCGGCTCATCCCAGCTCATCCCAGCTCATCCCAGTTTATCCAGGCTCATCCCAACTCATCCTGGCTCATCCCATCCCAGCTCATCCCAGCTCATCCCTGAATTCTAACTTGGGTCACCTGTTAGGGGACAGGAATTTCCGGCCCCGGTGGCCACCCAGTGGGTCCCACTGGCCCAGGAACCATCGTTCACATGGGCTGGAAAACAGAGGTTGCCACGTCTCAATTCTAACAGGGGGTTCCCCCGCCCCGCCAGGAGCATGAACACAGGTACCGGCGGGAGACGAACTGTATGGCCTAGCAGCTCCCCCACGGAAAACATCTGATCGACCTTCCATGGCCTCTCGATCGGGAAGTTAGTATCCCCCCGACTGTGAAAATCCAGGCTGCTACTCTCACACTACAATCCACAGAGCAGGAGGGACCCGCAGGCCACGAGAGTCTGTGAACTTCTGAGACGTCAGAGGACAGAGAAGCAAACACGGCACAACAAGGCTTGATGGAGCAGAAAGCCAGGGTCCTGGGGCTCCCGGGACCCTGGCCACACACAGACACAGGGACCAAGGGGCACCCGCCACCGCTCCACCCCAACCTCCTGTCCTGCTAGAGCAGCGGTTCTCAACCTGTGGGTCGTGACCCCTTTGGGGGTCGAACGACCCTTTCACAGGGGTCGCCTAAGACCATCAGAAAATACCTATTTCCCATGGTCTTAGGAACCAACACACCACTCCTCGGTGTAGCAAAGTGTAGCCATGTAGTTTACCGTTGTCCTATGAAGACTGTTGCCCATGCGACACCACGATTCAAGACAAAACTTCATTTATTTGTAATTAGAAATAAATATTTCACAATATATAATTACATATTGTTTTTGTGATTAATCCCTATGCTTTAATTATGTTCCATTTGTAACAATGAAAATACATCCTGCCTATCAGATATTTACATGACAGTTCATAACAGTAGCAAAATGACAGAGATGAAGCAGCAACGGAAATCATTTTATGGTTGGGGGTCACCACCCCATGAGGAGCTGTGTGCAAGGGTCGCAGCATTAGGAAGGTTGAGAACCGCTGTGCTAGAGCATCCCATGGAAGAGGAAGGCCTGGGGTTTCTTAGTAATAAACTCCGAGGATAGACACAGAAAGGAAGGAAAATGCCGAGCAGGGAACGGGGGAGGAAAAAGGGTCATCTGTACTACTTCCAACAGTAAAGACAAGTTTATTTTTTAAAAAGGGGGAAAAAAATAATGAAAATGCCATTTCTTCGCTCATCGAAAAGAAACCCGTGTGAGGTCAAAGGAGCCTTCATTATCGCTGCCATCCACAGATTTGCTTCAAAGAGAAACCTAGGAAGTTGGGTTAAAACAAAACCAAAAAATGTTTACGGAGAAGGATGAAAGAAATGAAGATAAAGAAGCTAAAAACGGCCCTGGCCGGTTTGGATCACTGGCCGGCGGACTGAAGGGTCCAGGGTTCAATGCCGGTCAGGGCACAGGCCTGGGTTTCGGGCTCCATCCCCAGTAGGGGGCGTGCAGGAGGCAGCTGAGCCAGGATTCTCTCTCATCCGATGATGTTTCTCTCTCTCTTTTCCTCTCTAAAATGAATAAAAACATATTTAAAAAAAAAAAAAAGAAGAAGAAATGAAGCTAAAAACGCCTCCCACGAAGGCCCCGAGAAATGTGAGAGCAGCCCTAGACCTCCTAGTGCTCCCAGCTTCTTTCTGGGGTGCTCTGCTGGCAACAGTCTCCCCGGGAGGCCAGCAGCCAGGCCAGAGGCCGGCCACAGGGGGTCTGAACAGAGCATCCGCTTCGTCCAACGGCCTTAGCAGCCCCGAAACACATCTGGCCGCATCGATCTGTTGGACCGAGAGCGCACGGGCTGTTTGGAAGGAAACGTGTGCTTTTGTACATGGACATGTGACGCTGTTACCTCGGCGGTTTCTACGGTCCCTGTCATGCCGTTCCCAGGGGCTGGGTACCATCTCTGGTGCGGCGGGTCCTTACCCATCATTGTGTATGGTTCACCCTTCAAAGCCAGCCCCCCAGGGACATGCTCTGGCTGTGACGATGCCACCTGTCCCCGCTCTTCTCTCCTCTCGAGCAGCCACCCCAGCAACGCCCTCCCCGGCCCTCCAGTGCCCAGGCCTCTGCCTTCCTCCTCCGGCAGCCCGGGGCGAGCACCAGCCCTGGCCGCACACGAGAGAGAGAGAGAGAGAGAGAGAGAGAGAGAGAGAGAGAGAGAGAGAGCTCGTTCTACTGCACGGCGTGCCCACACAATCAGGCCTTTGTCCTGGAAAGAAAAACATCGTTTTCAGCGGAGCAGCTCTCCAGCAGCCAAGGCAGCGACCGTCCAAAACCGAACGTAAACACGAGGCCGCGTCCAGGGTGCGGAGTCGGCCTCGCTGGGAGGGGGGACGCAGCTCCGGGGGACCCCGGGCGTTTTTCACTGTGGCTCCTGTCCTGCAAGCGGCAGTGGGAATCCCAGATGCCTGCCCCTTCGCATCGCCAGCATCATGGCTATTTCTGGCGGGGGTGGGCCAGGGGTGCGGGGTTGGGGGGAGGGAATGTTCCTTTTGTCGCCAAGAAAAGCAGGTCTGGGTGTCTATAGGCTTCTGAGCGTTCAAAGGTGATGCAGTCCATGGAAGGCGGGGGGAGGGGAGCATGGGTTTCTGTAGGGATGACTTAGGGCAGTGGTTCTCAACCTTTCTTTTTCTTTTTTTTTAATATATTTTTATTGATTTTTTACAGAGAGGAAGGGAGAGAGATAGAAAGTCAGAAACATCGATGAGAGAGAGACATCTATCAGCCACCTCCTGCACACCCCACAGTGGAGATGTGCCTGCAACCAAGAAACATGGCCCCGACCGGAATCGAACCCGGGACCTTTCAGTCCACAAGCCGACTCTCTATCCACGGAGCCAAACGGGTCTTGGCAGTTCTCAACCTCTCTAAGGCCGAGACCCTTTAATACAGTTGCTCACATTGTGATGACCCCCAACCATAAAATTATTTCCGTGGCTACTTCATCACTGTAATTTTGCTACTGTGATGAACTGTCATGTAAATATCTGATAGGCAGGATGTATTTTCGTTGTTACAAATGGAACATAATTAAAGCACAGAGATTCATCACAAAAACAATATGTAATTATATATTGTGAAATATTTATTTCTAATGACAAATAAATGAAATTTTGTCTTGAATCGTGGTGTAGCATGGGCAACAGTCTTCCTATGACAACAGTAAACTACATGGCTACATTTCATTACACCGAGGAGCGGTGTGTTGGTTCCTAAAACCATGAGAAATAGGTGTTTTCCAATGGTCTTAGGCGACCCCTGTGAAAGGGTCGTTTGACCCCCCCCCCCAAGGAGTGGCAACCCACAGGTTGAGGACCACTGGCTTAGGGTGTCCTTTATGGCCGAGGCTGACCTCCTACGACAAGCGTGTTTGGGAACTTGGAGTCCCAAGTGTTAACAAACGCAAACTGTAAACAGGAAGCTCCAGCCCGGCTCCCACTCCAGCCCCAGGTTGCGGACCTCTCGCCGCAGCCCTGGGCCTGGCAGAGAGGACGGGACGAGGTTCGTGGAGGGGGAACCTCCTCTTTTCGGACCTCAGATTCACCCATGGAGCCGCGCCACTGATGGAGAGAAGGGGACGCAGACTCTCAGGGCCATGTCCAAGTCCGCTGGCGGCCAACACACAGGCGGGGTGCGTTCCACAGGTCCACATGTCCAAATCCAGTCACATCGGCGCATGGGGAGCCACGCTCCGGGGCCCCCGCCAGGGGTGTGCGTGAGTGGCAGTGGTCAGTCACCCAGCGGGACTCTGCACCCTCCAAAGAGGGAGGACTCACATCTCCCGGGCTGGGTGGGTCCACTCGGGAATTAGTTCTACAGCGTCGCTGCCCACCGGTCACTTCCTGACTCAGTGCCAGAGAAGGACACGGGACCTCCCTGTCAAAGTAACGCGGTGGCCCTGGCGGGCATGGCTCCACTGGCTGGGCGTCTTTCTGTGCACCAAACGGTCACAGGTTCGATGCCCAGTCAGGGCACCTGCCCAGGTTTCGGGTGGATCCCTAGTAGCAGGTGTGCAGGAAGCAGCTAATGGATGTTTCTCTCTCTTCCTCTCTCTAACATCAGTAAAGGCATATTTAAAAAGAAAAGCAACGCTGTGATTAGCCGTCCCATCCAAGCAGATGCACCGGTTTTTCAATAAAAATGGAGGAGCGACCCCTCTTGCTACACCCCAGATGCGGACAGTTTCCCATCTTTTAGCAGGAAGGTAGCTGCCCCCTCACGGCAGTGCCACGGCCGATGCCAGCAGAAATTCCAAGTATGTACATACACGTTCACAGAGGTGGACGATGAACTGCAGGTAGAGCAGTGCATGTCATCACTTCTTAGAAGTACCTTCGAGACAGCGGGTAGGCGGTGGCAGCAGCTGGCGTTTCTGAAGTGCCCACCACGTGCCAGACCCTGTTTTAAGAATGTTTTACCCGTTTTAAGTTACAGAGCTGACAAAAGCCCTATGATGAAGATAAAGATGTCGTGTTACAAGAACGTTAGGCAGTACACCTAAATCTAAAAAGTACATATTATAACTAGAGGCCCAGTGCATGAAATTCGTGCCTGGGGAGGGTCCCTCAGCCCAGCTAGAATCCTCTCCAATCTGGGACCCCTCGAGCAAAGGTCAGATATCCCGCTCACAATCCAGGACTGCTGGCTCCCAATTGCTTGCCTGCCTGATTGCCCCTAACTGCTTCTGCCTGCCAGCCTGATTGATGCCTAACTGCTCCCCTGCCAGCCTGTTTGCTCCTAACTGCCCTCCCCTGCAGGCCTGGTCACCCCTAACTACTCTCCCCTACAGGCCTGGATTCCCCAACCCCCAACTGCCCTTCCCTACAGGCCCGGTCACTCCCAACTTCCCTCCTCTGCTGGCCTGCTCGCCCCTAACTGCCCTTTCCTGCAGGCTTGATCGCCCACAACTGCTCTCTCCTGCTGGCCATCTTGTGTCCACATGGGGGCAGCCATCTTGTGTGTTGATGTGATAGTCAATTTGGATATTACTCTTTTATTAGATAGGACAGAGGCCTGGTGCACTGGTGGGGGCTGACTGCTTTGCTCTGAAGGGTGTCCTGGATCAGGGTAGGGGTTCTTTTGGGGCCTGGGGTGGCCTGGGCGAGAGGCCTGTGCCTCTTTGCAGGCTGGCCACACACCTCCCCATGACCCAAGCGGAGGCCCTGGTATCTGGGATTTATTTATCTTCTGTAATTGAAACTTTGCAGCCTGGAGCGGAGGCCTGGGCCTGCCAGAGCTGCAGAACCTTGGCTTCCTCCATTGCCAGGGCAAGTCAAGCCTCCTGCTCTCTCCAACTCTGCGGCCACAGCCATTTTTGTTGGGATTTATTTACCTTCTATAATTGAAGCTTTGTAGCCTGGAGCAGAGGCCTAGCTTACCAGGGTGTGTGGGACGCTTGGCTTCCTCCATTGCCAGGGAAACCCAAGCCTCCCACTCTCTCTGTGGCTGCAGCCATCTTGGTTGGGGTTAATTTGCATACTTGCTCCTGATTGGCTGGTGGGCATAGCTTGTGTGTGTGTGTGGTACTGTGATGGTTAATTTGCATGCTACTCTTTTATTAGCTAGGAGGCTGTGCTAAAAACTGGTTTATGACCTATAGCTCATTTTCTTCCATTTAAGTTCTTCTCCTTAGTAATTCCACTTACACTGATTGCAAAGGGCTTCCACTGACCTCAGCGGATTTAACCCACATACAGACCTTCCATTCATTGCGTCTGCCAGCAGCCCTGGTCTGCAATATCATTCCTCCTTATCGATGAAGCCGAAGGACACCCCCCACTGGGGCCTGCCCAGACCTCACCACTCAGTCTCAGAGAGACCAAGGTACCCGCTTGGTGACCCACAGCTACCAGGCAGCCCAGGTGAGACGTGTGAATCCATAACTTCAGACGGCTCTCCATAGCTGCACTTGAATAATAAAACGGACATTAAAAATTCAGTGAAAAGGGGACATGTTTTTCTTGAAGATCAAATTATATCATAATATTTTAACAGCACCATTAACAGTTTAATAGAGCAAACTTGAAAGTTTACAATGGTACGGTTTTATATTAGCCTCTTTTATACTGTTGATTTTCTTCATAATAAAAAATAATGCCTCAGTGTGGCCCTGTCCGTTTTGCACTTAACTATAGAAACATTCCAAAGGCATTTGCAGGAGTGTATTAGTTTTATCCATGAAATTAGTTTTGTTTGGGCACCTTTAAAATTTTCATGTGGTAGTTAGTCCCCTTTTCTAAGGTCTTTTCAGATCAGGTTTGGAAAAAAATCTGTGATTTTTGCACTCCGTTTTCAAAATCCCTACAGCAGCCTGGAGTTTTGAATTTCTGTCAAATTCCATCTACCAAGAACTCGATTCAGGGGCAAATGTGCAGCAGGTCTGGGGGAGGTGAGCACCGCGACTGGCTGTTCCAAATCATCGGAGATGGTGAGAAGTCCTTCTTTGATATGCTTCTAGAACCTTCCGTCTAACTCTGCAATCATTAATACTACTGGACTGTCTCTCATCAAACCTCTTCTGTGTGGTTCTTGTCTTTCTCCCTTAACTACTTCTCAATTTCTTTCACTGGTTTCTCCCTTTTCTATACTCTTAAACATAACCCTTCTTCTCATTACTATATTAAGCCCAGTCTTTGAAATCTCAATTTAGACCCCTTCCCAAGACAAGCAATGCATCCCCAAAGTTTTGGAGTTTATTTCACTGCAGACAGTTAACAAATTGGTGTTTTCTAGTCCCGGTTTCTCTCCTGAGACCAAGACCCACATTCTCTCGGCTTTTCTACTTGGAAAATCTACGCAGTCCAACTCAAGCCTAAATCTTTCTCCACCGACCCACGTCCCTGGTCTCATCTCTTCCTACGTTGGCTAGAACGTTGGCTGAATGCCCAGCCAGTGTTGCTCAGTGGTTGAGCACCAACCTATGAACCATGAGGTCACAGTTCAATTCCTGGTCAAGGCACATGTCCAGGTTGCAGGCTCAATCCCCACGGTGGGGCCTGCAGGAGGCAGCCAATCAATGATGCTCTCTCATCATGGATGTTTCTATTTCTCTCTCTCTCCATCTCCCTTCCTCTCTGAAATCAGTAACAATAATGTTTAAAGTGTGGAGGCAAAAAAAAACCACAAAACATTGGCGAGCCTCAAAATCCCCTGCACTCACCCCCTCTTTCACCTCTACAATCTTTTTCATTGCCAAGTGCCATCAACTTGGGCTCCAAAACTCCTGTGCAAGTGAGGGGCTCCAAACACACTGGCACCCCTTTCTATAGTGAGCCACCCAATTCCAATGGCTGCATAACCCTTGGCTAACTCGGACAATGCCACCACGGTAATACATAATGAGTCACATGGGTCGTGCGACCGTGCACGGCCGTTGTCCCTGTGAGTGAGAAGTGAGAGCCGGCACCTACATAGAGTTTTCAGATGAACTCCGGGAAGTCAACCATCCAAGTAGCGGTGTCCCACTCCAGAGACACCAGTGGGCATCTAGGTGGACTGTCCCAGAGACACCTGACTCCATTGTGACGGCTGCGGCCTGCTAACAGCCGAGTCTTGCTGGGCGTGGTTGAGAGCCTCTTGATCTAAATATTCAAGAACTAACAGGCCGAAACAGGTGTGGCTCAGTGGATAGAGCGTCGGCCTGCAGACTGAAAGGTCACAGGTTCGATTCCGGTCAAGGGCATGTATCCTGGTTGTGGTCACATCCCCAGTAGGGGGCGTGCAGGAGGCAGCTGATCAATTTCTCTCTCATCGATGCTTCTAACTCTCTATCCCTCTCCCTTCCTCTTTGTAAAAAATCAATAAAATATATTTTTTTAAAAATTAAAAAAAAAAATAGAACTAACAGGTGCCCAAGGACATGCAGAAGGTTGAGCCGCAATGGTTTGTCCCAAAGCCTTCCTCCCATTCCTCCACCTGCTCCCCCTGACCCCAGCTCCCCCCTGGACACACTGCCCCAGCTCCGGCCCCTGCGCACACTCTGACCATCCCTCCCCCCAAAAGCACCCAGAGGAGCTCACATAAAACACAATTTTTAAAAATATTTTTTTATTGATTTCAGAGAAGGGGGGAGAGAGAGATAGAAACTACCACGATGAGAGAAAAGCATTGATCGGCTGCCTCCTGCCCTCCCCCCCCCCCCCCCCGCCACACACACACACACACCCTGGGGATGGAGCCTGCCACCCAGACATGTACCCTGACCAGGAATCTGAACCGTGACCTCCTGGTTCACAGGTTGATGCTCAACCACTGAGCCACACCAGCAGGGCATAAAACACACCCTCTTAGATCCTCGGACTGCACAAGCGTATCCAGCAGCTCCCGGATTGAGGGGAGCTGATGTCAGTGACGGCGCCCACCAAACTTCTGACTCAGGCTCCTCCCCACGGAGCTGTGGGCACACAGAGCCCTCCACCAGCCCTATGGGACCCATGCATGTACTTCTCAGTGCCTTCCCCCTAAAGGGGCCTGGCCGGGGCTCCCCGCCCCGCCCCCCAGACCCTGCCTGGCCCAGTCAGAACACATCTACCCGTCCCCTCGCTCCTGGGTCTGGGTCGATCCTGGAAGAGGCACGGCTGCCTGCGTCTGTCTCCCCCCACTCGGCTGCGAGCAGGAACCCGCCTGTTGGTCTTGGCCTCTCCCGGTGCCCGCACCCCCGGCTCCATGCCTCCAACACGGCTCGGGGAAGAATAACAAAGCGAGAGGGAAGGGAGAGCAGAGCGCGGAGGGAAGGGAGAAAAAACAATATTACGGAGTTTATACCTGGCGGCCCCAGCGCCCGGAGTGCCGTTTCACAGAATCAGAGCTGAAAAGCAAGAGGTCTTAAAAGACAGACGCACCCGCTCCTGGGCGGGACTCGAAGTTCACCGGCGCACTTGACCCCCCTCTCCCCCCCGGGTGCCACAAAAGGGGGTGTTGTTTCTGTTCTCTGAAGGCACAGAGGGGTCGGTTTGCACACAGTGGGACAGGAGCTCGGGGAAGAGGGTGTGAAACACTGATCCCTGTGTTTACCCAGCCGGCTGTTATTGATTGCTTATTTTTTTAAAAAAATATGTTATTGATTTTTTTTACAGAGAGGAAGGGAGAGGGATAGAGAGCCAGAAACATCGATGAGAGAGAGACATCGATCAGCCGCCTCCTGCATGCCCTCTACTGGGGATGTGCCCGAAACCAGGATACATGCCCTTGAGCAGAATCTAACCAGGGACCCTTCAGTCCCCAGGCCGATGTTCTATCCCAGCAGTTCTCAACCTGTGGGTCGCAACCCCTTTGGGGGTCGAAGGACCCTTTCACAGGGGTCGCCTAAGACTATTGGAAAACACCTATTTCCCATGGTCTTAGGAAGCAACACACTGCTCCTCGGTGTAGCAAAGTGTAGCCATGTAGTTTACTGTTGTCCTAGGAAGACTGTTACCCACGCTACACCACGATTCAAGACAAAATTTCATTTGTCATTAGAAATAAATATTTCACAATATATAATTACATATTGTTTTGTGACTAATCCCTATGCTTTAATTATGTTCAATATGTAACAACGAAAATACATCCTGCCTATCAGATATTTACATGACAGTTCATCACAGTAGCAAGATGACAGCGATGAAGTAGCAACGGAAATCATTTTATGGTTGGGGGTCACCACCCCATGAGGAGCTGTCTTAAAGGGTCGTGGCCTCAGGAAGGTTGAGAACCACTGCCCTATCCACTGAGCCACACCGGTTTCGGCTGTTATTGTTGGCTTTGCTTGCCATCCCCTGGTCTGGCCTGGCTGTTCCACCCCCCCCCCCGCCCACACCCCACACCCTCCTCTCTGTGTACCCCACATTAGGACCTCACAGTCTTTCCCACAGGCGGGGCGGACGCAGACGCCGCTGACGGCTGATGTGCGCTGGAAAGAGCAGCGTCGCCAAACAAAACGAAAGGGTGTTTCCAGTCCGGGGGTGGGGGTGGGGTGTTTTGGGGGGAAGCACGTGCGTTCGGCAGCAAAGCCCACGGGGGTCTGGATGGAGGGCCTTCCGCGGGGCGGGCCAGGAAAATCCCGCGCTGCCAGACCACGAGGCAGTTTTTCCAGCGTGACGGCGGCGCTCCGGTCCCGCCCGACCCCGCTGCCAGCAGAAGTACAAGCGGAGGGGACCCCCCCGGGCTCGAGGGGTGAGCGCTCTGCAGAAGGACGAGGCCCCTCGGCCACGGAGAGTTTCCTTCCTTCGGGCTCCGGGGGGGGGGGGGGACCAGAGGCAAACTCATCCCCGGGCCCAGGACCCTCGGACCCATGAGGAAGCAGCGTGCTGGGCGCAGGCCAGGTCTGGAGGGACAGACAGCCCCGATCACGGTGACAGACGGAGCCCAGGTGGGTCCTGCCTGAGGCTGGGTGGGCTTGGCACCCTCCTCCCTCCTCCTCCTCCTCCTCCTCCCCCCTCCCCACCAGCTCCCCGTTTTCCCCTTTTCCGATGAGGCGCTGCAGCCTCTTCCAGGCGAGGAGGAAATGAGAACCACTGTGCGCTGAGCCTTCTGCTCCATCGCGTTTAACCCTCACTTGAACCCGTGAGCTCGGCGCTGCTCTCCGCCCCCTGTCCAGACGGGGAAACTGAGGCTCAGAAAGGTGAGGCGACTTTCCCAAATGTGCCACCCGTCCGTGACAGAGCCAAAACATGGAAACTAGGCCTGGCGGATGGCGGAGCCCAGGCCCTCAGCTAAAATGACACGATGCCCACCAGAGACTGCCGGGACTGCGTCTTCCCTCCAAAGGGCCTTCCCAGGCCCAGACACGAGATGAACCCCGAGACCACGCTCTGGCGCGCCCGGAGGTGTTTTCGGACGTGCCGAAGCAGCAAGCTGGTTCAGAGGGGAAGGCACCGGCTTCACATCCCAGTCCGGCTCTGAGTAACCGTGTGGCCACAGGGCATTTGCTCTGCTCTCCGAGCCTCGATAAGGCATGGGGAAAAGGAATGGCCTCAGAGCTGGGGCTGGTGAGTTGGCCAGGGCAATGCCATACACTAATCACCTTCCCCTAAAACTGTCCTATCGAACGCCCTGTTCCATGGGAAGGCAATTGGCCACAATACTTTCTATACGGGGGAGGGAGGGAGGGAGGGAGGGAGGGAGGGAGGGAAGGAAGGAAAGAGGAAGAAAGGAAGGAAGGAAAGAAGGAAGGAAGGAAGGAAGGAAGGAAGGGAGGAAGGGAGGGAGGGAGGGAAGGAAGAGGGAGGGAAAGAGGAAGGAAGGAAGGAAGAAATCCTGATCACTTCCTTAGTGAGAATCCAAAGTCTAAAAATGATGCAAAGCAATTTTCAAAAAATTACTGCAAGCTATGTATATGTGCATGTATTAAATACTGTATCTTTCTGAACACATCTGGATTCCTTTATCCCTCTCTCTCTCTCTCTCTCTCTCTCTGTTCCTCTCTCCCTCTCTGCACCCCAACTCCTTCCCCTCCTCTCTCTCCCACACATGCACACTCCCAGGAATTGAATCCCGATGCGCCGTTATCTCTCTCATTCCCACACATGTGCCTCACACTTGTGCAGATAATAGATAGCCCCTCTCCAGCCAGTTAATTGGAACAATAAAAATACATGAGGATTTTATAGAGATAAGGCCCCCCAGAGACCCCGAGAGGCTGGTAGCTGCTTGTTCGGCGGGGGGAGAGAGACTCCTGCGATGAAGCAGTGGAAGACAGCAGACAGAGTCTCCTCTGGTTTCACCACCGGCTGGGCTCCGGGGAGGTGGGGAGCGGGAGAGACCCGGGCAGGGGGTTTGCTCGGTGTGACCCCGAATGTCACGCTGCTTTTTTCTGGGCAGAGGGACGGTCCGTCTCTGCATGGCACCTCTGGGTCTGAGAGAGGGAACCGAAACCTCCTCGGGGTGATGTTTTCTGCGGAACAACATGTCTGCCAGAGTCAGCTCGCTCGCTGGTTCTGGGGTTCAGAGCTCTGGCCTCCGAAGCCGGGCCGGGCTCCCAGGACTGGGCCCACTGGGCCGAAGGCTGCGACTTGTGCCACGCCCTCTCTGCTCCAGTTGGGAAAGGGGGTGAGAAGTCGGAGGACCACTTCTCAGGGCCCTGGGAAGAGAGGGGTCTTTGGGAACGCCCCAAAGATCCAGACAATTGCTTGAGCCTCCTGATCTGGATGTGGCTGACTCTTGGGGGCTGGACGGACCTCAGGGACAGCACCGATTGCTTTCCCAGAGAAAAGAGGGAGAGAGGAACAGAGAGAGAGAGAGAGAGAGGAGAGAGAGAGAGAGAGAGAGAGACAGAGAGAGAGAGAGAGAGAGAGAGACGTGGGGAGCAGAATTATTATTTTTTAAATATATATATATACACACATACTATTGATTTTTTACTGAGAGGAAGGGAGAGGGATAGAAAGTCAGAAACATCAATGAGAGAGAAACATCCATCAGCCGCCTCCTGCACGCCCCCCACTGGAGACGTGCCCCCGCAACTAAGGTCCATTCCCTTGACCGGAATCTAACCTGGGACCTTTCAGTCCGCAGGCCGACACTCTCTCCGCTGAGCCACACGGGTTTGGGCTAGAATTAGAACAGAATTCTAGCAGGAACGGGGGGTTGGGGGGGGAAATCACCCCAGCAGCAGGGAGTGTGGGCCCGCCTCCCCGCTCTCGCCTCTCCAAAGCCCGCTCTGTGAGGCGGGAGCAGCCTTGCTCGGCTTCCTAACCAAACAACGGAACACTCTGCAGCCTGAGCCGCCCTGCCTGCTGGCTCCCCCCGCCTGCAGGCCGGTGGCCCGACTTCTCACCTTCCCCCTTGGCCGGAGGCAGCCTGGCGTTGTGTCCCGCACACTTTAAAGCGACATCCATCACCGGCTCACACACAGGTTATTCTTGGACCGCGGCGGGTCCTGGCAGGAGGCTCGGAGGCCGGGGGCCGCGCAGGCGAGGACAGGGGAGAAGAGAATTCTCTGGTTCCGAGGGCCGGGGGGAAGGTTGGGGGGGCCGCTGCCCTCGCTTTGTCATCCTCAGAATTCCCACAGAAATGAGCTCACTGCGCCTCTGAAACGGTTCGGAGCGAGACAGCTTAAAGCAGGCCAAGTGGCTTTTTTTGGGGGGGGGGGGG
>PVJN01031999.1:0-24460 GCA_004026805.1 Lasiurus borealis | reverse complement strand
ATAATTCTCAGGGGGAAAGGGGTGAGGGGTGTACAGGGAGAGACTGGACAAAAATCATACACCTATGGATGAGATCAATGGGAGGGAGCTAAGGGCAGAGGGAGGGGTGGGAGCTGGGTGGAGGGGTGCTATGGAGGGGAAAAAAGAGAAGCAAATGTAATAATCTGAATAATAAAGATTTAATTTAAAAAAAAAGAAAAATACTGTTATCAGAGTGAAAAGAGAAGACATGTTCTAGGAGAAAATATTTGCAAAACTTATGTTTCATAAAGAACTTGTGTCCAGAATCTATAAATAACTTTCAAACAACCTAATTTTTTAAAAATGGTTAAAAGATTTGACCATACATTTCATTGAGGAAGATAATGCAGATGGCAAATAAGCCCATGGAAAGATTTTCAAAGTTGCTATTATTAGTAAAATGGAAATTAAAACCACAATGTATTAGCACTACAAACCCAATGGGATGGCTAAAAACAAAACAACAAAACAAACCCTGACAATACCAAATGGCATGTGGGTGTGTGGGCAGCTGGGATGCTTAGACCTGGCTGGTGGGAACACAGAATGGTGCCTGCCCTTTGGGACCAGTTTGGGAGTTTTTTACAAAATTAAACATACCTCCATCTTATGACCAGAAGTCTCACTTAAAGAGGAATCCTATTCAATAAAGAGGGAATATGCTAATTTGCCATCATGCCCTCACAAAGATGTGACACCCACAGTCAATAAGGAATGAATATACTAATTGGCTGCCACACCCTCAAAGATGGCAGTGCCTACAGTCACAAGATGGTGGCACCCAGTCCCATCACTCCCCCAGCCATCCAGGGCCAGCCCGAGGCACAGGCAAGCCTCGGATGGTGGCTGGCAGCCACCCAGGGTTGCCTGAGTATCAGGTAACAAGAGCTGACTGAGGCTTGCGGTGCTGGCAGTGGCAGTAGAAGAGGTATGATGGGGGTGTTGTCTTCCCCTGATCGCAGGGTTGCCTCCACCCCAGAGGGCTCCCGGATGTGAGGGGGAGCAGGCCGTGCTGAAGGACCCTCCCCAGCTCCAGTGCATGAATTTTCATGCACCAGGCCTCTAGTGAAAATATATGTTAGCACAAAATCTGTATACACATGTTTATGATGGCTTTATTCATAGTCTTCCCAAAGTGGGAACCATCCAATGCCCTTGAACTAATGTATGCATAAACAGGTTGTGGACTGTCCATACAATGGAATATTACTATACCATAAAATGAACAAAAGGTCCAGCAGCAGCAGGACTGAATCTCAGAGTCATTATGTTAAATGATTTTGTCTATCTCATTCTGGTGGTTACTAGGGGCTGGGAGTAAGACACAAAGGATTTTGGGGTGATGGAGATGCTCTATGACTTGATTGTAGGGCTGAGTACACGACCATTCATTTGTCAGAACTCAGAGAATTATATACTTAAAAAGGGGGTGGGGGATTTTACTGTATGTAAGTTATACCTCAAAAAATTAAAAGATGTTTAAGAAAAAGAAACAAAAAGATGTATTGTTGGAAAATAGCACTAAGAAGAATTGCAATCTCCATTTCATTTAGATAACAAGTTGTGACTAGTGAACTAATTCCTATTTGCACAACATTTGAGGGCCCCACCTCCCCATGACTAATGTCTGATTCTTCATGGAATTTAAAAAATATGAGCAAGTGTCTACCTGTACTCATCTATTCATCCATGCCGGGATTGTCCTATCTGTCACAGTAAGTTGTAAGAATCATGTTTGAGAAGAACCAGCGTCCTCCTTCTGCAGGGGCCTGTGTACTGAGAGGAGCGTTACCTGACATAGGACACACAATGTTTGTGTAGTCAGACACGTGCATTTTGAAACAGTCCCTGCCCTGGCGACAGCCAGCTGTCCTGGATCTTCTCGCTGGCCCCTCCTGGTTACAGTGTGTTTGACACTGTAAGACAGCTGCCGTGCTTGCTCCCCGCTCCCTGAGTATGCTATCTTGGTGCCAAACCATGGAGGAGGCTGGCAAGTTCCACAACACAGGTCACATGTTGTTTCTGAAAGCTCTGCCTCCTTCCATTTCCACTGGAACAATGAGCCGTGGACAGGCTGCTTGAGAGAGGCTGAATTACTTTGTTGGGTAGAACCCTAGAATGGAAGCTTATGGCTGGCTGCAGAACACATGCATCTGGTTTTTCCAGCATGCACGAGAGCAGGGAGGAACAAAGCCTGGAGAGCAAGAGGCCCCAGAGCTCCCTTTGCAACAAAACTGGAAAATGCTGATTCTCCGGGGCAACCCCCATGCTAATTTCAGGGGCCCGGAGAATCCAGGGGTTTGGTTTGTATAAGCTCCCCAGGTAATCCCAATGCCCTGAGAGAATTCTGAACCACTATTGTCGAGGGCCCCGAAGGAGTTGGATGTCCTCTGATGATGGAGTTGGATGAAGGTCAGACATGCTGAGTGGTGGGAGGTATACAGAGCCACACTGCAGGGGGAGGAACCCTGAGACCTGGACGGATGAGGTGAGGGTGACCCGTGCAGGGACAAGTGCACACCCAGGTGACAGGTGCTGCAGCCCTCGAGCGGAAGGCACCCTGAGGACTGGGTGTTGCTGTAGACAAAGTGACCAATGATGATTGATTTAAAGTAATTCACTATCAAGCATGCTATTTTCTGTTATCACTTTACTGATTTTGATGGTTCAGGTCTTGGGATGTAATGATGACGATGATCAGGATGAGTCTTTTGATCAGTGACCTTTGGACAGATACATGAACTGTTTACTCCACAAGCAGAAAATGGCAATAGGTGCCTTTTAGCTCATTTGATTGTCTCTAAGAGGAATGGGTCACCATGTGGTCAGCTTCAAATCACCCTGGTTCAATTAAGAGGTTTTATTTTAAAAACATATTTTATTGATTTTTCACAGAGAGGAAGGGAGAGGGATAGAGAGTTAGAAACATCTATGAGAGAGAAACATCCTCAGCTGCCTCCTGCACACCCCCTACTGGGTATGTGCCTACAATCAAGGTATATGCCTGGGATCCTTGAGTCTGAAGGCTGACACTCTATCCACTGAGCCAAACAGGTAGGGCTAGTTTTTTGTTTTTTAAATCCTTACCCAGAATACTTTTTTCATTGATTTCTAGAAAGGGTAGATGAGAGGGGGAGAGAGAGAGGGAGAAACATCAATGTGAGATAGACATATCGATTGGTTGCCTCCCGCATGAGCCCCCACTAGGGTTGGGGAATCTGCACCCAAGGTACATGCCCTTGACTGGAAATTGAACCCACAGCCCTTCAGTCCTCAGATGGAGCAAAACCAGCCAGGACTAAGAGATATTTTTACTGCCGTTTTGTCTCCGCACTCATGGTGAGAGACCTCTATGGTATTCTACCTGCAACTGCTGAGAAAGAAAGGGATACAGGCAGTCCTTAGATTACATCAGACTCAATGTACATCTTTCATGGTTACATCGCCAACTCCCATTTATTTATAAAAAAAAGTTCCGTCATTTAGACATATGTACATATGTGCTTTTTGTTTTTTATTATTTATTTACCACAAGTAAAGGTCAGGAATTGCTATCTTTTAAATTTTTTTACTGTATCCCTTCATTATTGCTGTGTATGTGCTCCACGTGAGTGATATAGGTGCTTATTTAGATAGATTCCGAGTTACAACGAAAGTCGTGTTACGTCACTTCGTAGGATCTGATCTCTGACGTAACCTGAGGACCTACTGTATGTATCTTTTGAAATCCTAGATGGTGCATACTATAAAAGACAGTGATTTAAAGATCAGACTCTCATACTCAGCTATGCCTTGGAAATGATACAAACCTACTAAAGTAACATCATAAACTAGGATGCCACTTAAAATCTATTTTATAAGATATACTCAATTAAAAATAAACTGCAATATGCTCTGGCCACTGTAGCTAAGTGGTTAGAGGATTGGCTGGCCCACCAAAGGGTCCTGAGTTTGATTCCCAGTCAAGGGCACATACCTGGGTTCCAAGTTTGATCCTGCGTCCCAGTTGGGGTATGTGTGGGAGGCAATCAATGGATGTGTCTCTCTCATGTCAGTGTTTCTCTCCTTTCCTCCCTCCCTTCCATGTTCTCTAAACATTAATGAAAAAAATATTCTTAGTGAGGATTAAAAAAAGTAAACTGCAATCAGAGGATCAGCAAAATGTACATGAAGTTGGCTGGTTAAGCCAAATGTCCTAAGGTTTTAATCCAACATGTTTAAGTATGAATAACACTGCCCATTAATGACAGATACATTAAGTACCCAGGAGGTTATCCATGTTTATAAAAAATACCACATTGATGTTGGCATCTGTGAACTATCGCCATGTTGAGTAGTAGGCTGTTGGGCTTTACAATATAAACTCTTCTGGTTAGTTCCCCAGGACTAATCCCACCCAGTCAGTGGCCGACTACAGCAATTCAGGCTTCAGCTAGGTCCTAGGCTTGTTTAAAAAGCATCCTTTACATAGTAAAACTGTTGTCAAACAGTGTTGTAATTTAAACATCCTCACCCTGAAACAGAGACGTTAAATTGTGCAAGAGGTATACATTCCAGAACGATTTCTTGTGGGTTGCAAAGCTATTTTAAGCTGAAGCGTTCCAAAGGTGGCTCAGTCTCCACGCTTCTAAACTCATGGTAGCATATAACAGACCATAGAAACCGCCCCCAAACTGTTCCCACCTCCAGGTTTTGCCAAGGCCCCTTTCTTCACAAAGTCAGGTGCAATAACCCCCCCTGTTACTAATAAGGACAACCGTTTTTCATCTTTGTCTAGGGGACGAAATTGATCAAGCCAACATGGGAGAGTTTGTTACAGCTTGGCCATTCCTATCAGTCTCCAGTTGCTGAAGTTCTATCTCCATGGTTGGGGAGGAGGGCCGGTAGTGGGGGAGTGTGAAGGGGAGACACAACTGCCCTCTTGTGGGGACTGTTGTCATTGCTTCACCACAGAAATCAAATGCACTAATAGTTATTGCACTTGAGGAACAAATATGAGTTTCTCCTTTTACGCAGGCATTTGGCGGGAGTCCGGACACATAACAGAATCAAAGCCCATCATCTGAATTTCATTCTACACACATGTCATCAGGTGTTATAGATGCAAAACACTGCAAATTACTTATAAAAGACTGTTTATGAGGAGGCATTGCTGTTGTTAGATACCAACTGGGCTTGCAGTTTCAAATATGTTTTTGGTTGTTAATCCTCATCGGAGGATACTTTTCCAGTGAATTTTATTTTATATTTTTAAAATACATTTTATTGATTTTTTACAGAGAGGAAGGGAGAGGGACAAAGAGCTAGAAACATTGATAAGAGAAACATCGATCAGCTGCTTCCTACACACCCCCCACAGGGGATGTGCCCGAAACCAAGGAACGTGCCCGCAACCAAGGTACATGCCCTTGACCAGAAACGAACCTGGGACCTTTCAATACACAGGCTGATGCTCTATCCACTGAGCCAAACCGGTCTTGGCCCAGTGACTTTTAGATAGAGTGGAAGGAGGGGGAGAGACAGAGAGATAGAGATAGAGATAGAGATAGAGATAGAGAGAGAGAGAGAGAGAGAGAGAGAAGCAGTGATCGGCTGCCTCCCACATGAGTGGAGGACAGGGATCGCAACTGAGGTACATGCCTTTGACCAGAACTAAACCTGGGACCCTTCAGTCGGCAGGCTGATGCTCTATCAACTGAGCCACTCAACCAGGGCTAAACATGTTTATCTGTTCTCTTTAAATTTAAAACTGTTTAATTGTAGTAAAATGCACAACATAAAATTTACTATTTTAACTATGGGTGCACAACATACAATTTACTATTTTAACTTTTCAACAGCATTAGGTACATTCACTCTGTTGTGCAACATCACAAACATCATCTCCAAAACTCGTTCACCTTCCTAAATGGAAACTCTGCACTTATAAAACACTGACTCCTCATGCTCCCAGCCCCAGGCACCTACTATTGTCTTTTCTGTCTCCAGGAATTTGGCTACTCTGGGCCCCTCACATAGGTGGAATCATGCAGTGCTTGTCTTTATGTGCTTAGCTTACATAATGTCCTCAAGGCCCGTGCATGAGGTAGCAGCTGTCAGTTTCCTTCCTTTTTGAGGCTGAGTACTATCCCATTGTATGGATGGACCACATTTATTTATCCATTCATCCACCCATGCTCATTTGGTGGCTTTCGTATTGGCTATTGTGACTCGTGTTGCTATGACTGTGGGTATTCAAATATCCCTTCAAAACCTGGCTTTCAATTCTTTTAGGTGTATACCCAAACTGCTAGATCATAGGGTAGTTTTATTTGTAATGTTTTTTAAGAACTGCCCTAGTATATTCCATAGGGAAGGTCTGTACCATTTTACATTCCCACTAACAGTATACAAATGTTTCAATTTTTCCATATCTTCATGGGAGGGGGGCGTGACATTTTTAAGAACCACCATGCACATTTTATAACAAAGATAACTTTAAGTCATTTTATTGAGTTATGCAAAACATCTTTAAATAATAGTAAAAAAATAAGAAACAATTAAAAAAGTTCAAATAGTCAGAATGGTAGCATATAACAGACCATAGACTATGTCTCACTATGTGAATTTAATCATTTGCTGTTATGAAGAGAATATAACGCCCTCCCACATGCGCACCTTGTCCAGCGCTTCTGACATGGGATATTTTTAACAACAGATCAGTATTTTAAGAATTTGAACTGAGCTAACAAGATGGGAAAGGTTCTTCCACAATGTAGTCATATATTCAAATCATGGTGATGTACACTTCAACATCTTACATTTTTTGTCAATTATACCTCAATTAAATTGGAAAAAGGAAGAATTTGCATTTAGGACCCATCATTGACTTTAAACTCTGGGGAGGAAATTTCACAGCAAAAGCAAGTGCTGAGCTCAGAAGAAAAAAAATGTGTTTTATTATGAAGACAGGAACTAGTTAACTTTAGTTCTGGGCATTTCAGATGCTGTTCCAAGATGGGAAGGTTTTCAGTTGAGAAAGGCTCATTGTTTACAGGGGCTTCTAAAAAGTACAAATTCTTCTCAAATACACATTTTTATGATCAGGATTTTGTTTTTTCTCTGCCAATTATTTTGAAAACATAAAGTGGTTTTAGCAGGACAAAAGAGTGATGAACTGATATGCTGACACACAATAATGGGAAGTAACCAGAGTGATTTCCTATAGCCAAAGGATATAATTTAGGGAGCACACAAAAATCTAAATGCAGACTTTGCTTAGACACCAAGGTGAAATAGGTTAAGCATTATTTTCTAGTCTAATTTAGAGTTTTTCATTTCCTACTCAGTTGTTTTTTTTGTATAATATTAAGGCACTTTGTGTTGAATCTAGAACTCATTAAAAGTGTTACAATGGCTTTACATTTTATGGAAAATTCATTTGTACAAAAAAGAATATAAAATTAGTATTTTATGTTTAAAAATTGTAATATTAGAACTATCAAGGGCATGTACAATTCAACATAAAGTTTTCCAGCTTAGACTGTTGGCCGAAGCACTCACTAGTCTATGCTAGGATAGAAATAGGCATTGTTCAAAAATCATTGCTCATTCATCCTGGGCAACTTTTGCCAAAATCTAGTGAATGAATTCATGGGTTTGGGATTTTATCTCTCAATTCAAGATGTTGGCCTCTTATAAAATACCTGCAATGTTTTTTGTTTTAATTTTGTAAATATTCAGTGAAAAAACAGGTAAACAATTCTAGGCACTGCGTCCTGCTTTGGAAAAAACTATGACTACCCAGTGTCACAAATGTCATTGTTCCAAAGAGGATGCTAAGTGTTTCTAACTCGCGTGAGAATGGCCCGAACACCTCACTCATTCAGCATCTTGAGGACCATCTCGCAGGTCAGGTCTCCATCCATGTCCTTGCTTCCTGCCGCAGTTCCCCCGGAGTTGACAGGAGTCATCTCTCCTGGGTACCGGTCTCCCCTCACCACAGAGGCCTCCTCGGCCTCCCCAGCAGCGGCTTCTTGGGGAGAAAAGGCACAAGGTTGACAAATTTAAAAGAAAGCCAAGTATTTTGGAAACAATTGTTTCATTTTTATCACAGCAGCACACTTTTTAGAAAGCCATCTTTCTATGGATGGGACAGGACGATTAGTCTGCTCTCAACACTGCCTTCTTGTCAGGGTTTCTCAACCTCAGCTCCACAGATGTTCTCTGTTGTGGGGCTTTAAACAAAACCTAGTGCATTTAGGTGAAGGCATACATCTATACAGATGTTTTCAGATCCATCCCACTTAGAGCCCCGGTCCAGGTGGCCTGGTCTTGCTGTTAGATTTCATCTGGTTTGTCGTCTGTAACAAACGAGTGTACCTGCAGAGGGTTAAATTCTTGCCCCCCCCCGCCAAAGTTGTGTCCATACCCCAACACCTGACCTGAGTGTGACCTTTTTGAAATAAGGGTCTTTGGAGATGTAATTAGGGATCTCGAGATGAGATCATGTCAATTTCCCAGGCAGACCCTAAGCCATGACAAGGGGCTTTATAAGAGACAGAAAAGGTAAAGACGGACAGAGAGGTCATGTGACGACAGACTGGGGTAATGCAGTCAAGAGCCAGAGATTGCTGGGGCCATCACAGCTGGAAGAGGCAAGAGGCTCCTCCCCTCGAGCCTCTGGAGAGAATGGGGCCTGGCCACGCCTGGATTCAGGATGTCTGGCTCCAGACTGTGGGGAGACAGACCTCCCTGGTCCAAGCACCCAGTTTGCAGTCATTATTGCAGCATCTTGGGTGTGAACACAGTGCCCAGCAACCCACCACTCTGCTTGGGGGAGCTTCAGGACAGAAGGGCAGTGGGCATATGCGGTTGTCATCCAGCCTCACTAAAATGCCCCCCAGGAACCCATGTGGTGGGGGGTTCCCAAGTCACTTCCCTACTCTGACCTCACTGCAGCCCTGAGAGGTGGGTAAGTGACCAGGCTGCTCCACCCATGACCACATGGGGCCAAATGGAGCTCAAACCTGCCCCAAGTGGCAGGAAGCCGCTCCTGGGCAGGGCGCCTTCAGGGCCTGGTCTTCAGGTTCCTGGGCGTGCTCCCTGCAGAACGCTCAGCACCTGGGGAAATGTAGCAAGGGGATTGGGGTAAATTCAAACCCAATACGTTTAAAAGGAAGTACCATCTTCCTCCTTTGGGATCGCCCACTTCCTCGCCGCAGTCTGTCCTCCTGCTTCGGGGGCCGAGGCTGCACACTTCTCCGCGTGTCTCCGCATGTTGGTCTGCGGGAAGTGACACAGACACTCTGAGAGCCCGAAGGAACGCGACGGTCCAGGACGTGCTGTGGACAAGGTGGCGCGCGCCACACGCAAAAGGATGACTTTGTGAAGGTGACTCTTACTGTTGTGTGTGGGTCTAGCTGTAAGATGGAGTATTTTAGGTAGTTCTTCGTAACAGAAGTCAAAATGTAGTTTTCTAGATTGCTTCTACTCTCCAAGGTGAGGCTGGATATTAAACCTGAAATTCAATGTATTGGTCGGTTTTATGAAAACCAATAAAAGACTAGAGCCATCACGACCTGCCAGCGCCTCACTGGCCCTTCTCTGATTTATGAACACTGCGAACAGCAATCAGGTTACAGTGGGAGTCTCGGCTCCTGCTCGAGCCTCTCAGCGATATATTCTTAGGTAGGAACATTGAGGAGGATGTGAAATAAGGCAGAAAACTTTCACTATCTGAAAAATCCATGTCTAATGGAAGATAACTGGTGACATGTCATTAAATTTGCCAACTACACTAAATTTCCATTTCGACTTCAGGACGGGCCTTCCTGGGCTTATGGGTGGCTGAAGGGGATTCGCATATAATAGAGGGGGGAAGGTTACGGGTTAGTAAAACTCCATTTGGTGTTTATGCACAGAGGCTGGCACATTGGTCATGGGCAGCCTGGCCGGCCTACGGCACTTTTATAGCAAGTGGTCTGGGACAAGCCATACCCCTTCATTTTGGAACCCCCACCTCCGGCAGTGTTCGTGCTTTAACCTCAGATATGAGCATTTGGGGAGGAAAGGATCTGCCTGGTCTGAGAAGCTGAAAATATTCACTGTCTGGTCATTCGTGGAAAAAGCCTGCCAGCCCCTGGTTTGCACAGTGGTGGTGGGCACAGGAAGCCTCTAGGGCAGAGGATGCCATCGAGGATAAAGGGCAATGGTTCCTTCCCCAGAAAAGTGCAAAGACATGTGCGCACCACACTCTCCCTACAATCTCATCACGTTCGTGGTTAAGAGCGTCTCATGTCAGTTTCCAATGAACAAATAAGTCAAACGAAAACATACCCCACCTTTCAGAAGCAGGTGGAGTAACCCTCTCAGACACCCAGGCTCTGTAGGACTCAGGGGGCAAGGTAACGTGACTAGCATCTGTGACGGAGAGATTCTGCTCCTGGAGGACCCAGCATCCTCAGTCCTGAGCAGGGTCCCCTGAGAGGAAGGGGACCTGGCCGGTGACATCCTGGGGCTATTGTATGTTAAAGCACGGAAGTTTGTCGTCCTGGTTGGTGTGGCTCAGTTGGTTGACCACTGTCCTGTACCTTGAAGGGGGGTGGGTTCGACTCCCAGTCAGGATACATTCCCAGGTTGTGGGTTTGGTCTCTAGTCTGGGTGGGTGCGGAAGGCAACTGACTGATGTGAGGGAGATGGAGATTCTTCATATACTTGGACCCCACAATTGCATACCTTCCCCTGCTATCAACATCCCCACCCCGATGGTACATTTGTTATAACTGACAAACCTACACTGACACGTCATCATCACTCAAAGTCCACAATTTACCTTAGCGTTCACTCTTGCTGGTGTATGTTCTATGGGTTTGGACAGATGTACAATGACATATGTCCATCATGTGTCATATGGAGTAGTTTCACGTCCCTAAAACTCCTCTGTGCTTCGCCCATTCATTCCTTCCTCTCTCACTCCTGAAAACCACTGGTCTTTTCCTGTCTTCATAATGTTGCCTTTTCCAGAATGTCATATAGTTGGAATTAAATAGTATGTAATTTTTCAGATTGACTTCTTCTACTTAGTAATGTGCATTTAAGATTCTCTCATGTTGCCCGGCTGGTATGGCTCAGTAGTTGAGCGTCAATCTATGAATCAAGAGGTCAGAGTTCGATTCCCAGGTTGTGGGCTCATTCCTTGGTAGCAGATGTACAGGAGGCAGCCGACCAATGTTTTTCTCTCATTGAGGTTTCTATCTCTCTCCTGTCCTCTCTCTGAAATTAATAAAAACATATTTTAAAAAAGCAACAGCAGAAAAAGCTTTTTAAAAGATTGCCCTTTCTCTCCATGGCCTGACCACTCCTTTCCAGTGTTGGATAATATTCCATTGTCTGGATGGGCCACAGTTTAAGTGCCCATTCATCTACTGAAGGACATCTTGGTGGCTGCCAAGTTTTGGCTATTATGAAAAAAACTGCTACACAGTAGGTCTTTCTGTGGACATAAGCTTTCAGCTCCTTTGGATAAATACCAAGTATTGTGATTGCTGGATTGTATGGCAAAAAACATGTTTAGTTTTGTAAGAAAATGCCAAAGTGTCTTACAAAGTGTCTATATCATTTTGCGTTCCCACCAGGAATGCTTTTTAAAAATATGTTGTTATTAATTTCAGAGAGAGGGAGAGAGAGAGGGAAATACCAGCGATGAGAGAGAATCATGGATCAGCTGCCTCCTGCTGGGGATCGAGCCTGCAACCCGGGCATGTGCCCTGACTGGGAATTGAACCATGACCTCCTGGTTCAGGGGTGGACATTCAACCTATGAGCTTATTTTATTTTTTTTAATTTATTTGTTAATTCTCATTAGAGTATATTTTCCTATCGATCTTTAGAGGAAAAGGGAGGAAGGAGAAAAGATAGAGAGGAGGGGAGGGAGAGAGGGAGAAGAAGAGAAGGAGAAAGGGAGAAGAGAGAGAAATCAATGTGAAAGAGATACATGTGGGATACAATCCAGGTACATGCCCTTAACCAGGAATCAAACCCATGACCCTTTGGTGTATGGGCCGACGACCTAACCACTGAGCTACCAGCCAGGACAGGCTTCACCACTTTAAACCCATCAGCAGTGTATGAGAGCTCTTTCCCAGCTTTTTCACGGTGTCTTTTGTTAGTTTGTTTGTTAATCCTGGCACCGGAGGATATTTTTCCATTGATTTTTAGGGAAAGTGGGAGAAAGAGAGAAAAATAAAGGGAAACATTCATGTGAGCGAAACACATGGATTGGTTGCCTCCTGTCCATGCCCTGACCAGGGCTTAAGCGGGGGAGGAGCCTGCAACCCAGGTACATGCCCTTGGCCACAATGGAACCCAGGACCCTTTGATCCACAGGCGACACTCTCCCCAGAGGCAAACAGGCTAGAACCATTATGGCTTCCTTAATTGTAGCTATCACAGCAGCTAGCTCTGGGTGACTCTTTTTGTGATGTTGATTCGAATTTCCCTGGTAACTAATGATGCCAAGCATCTCTCACGAGCTTCTTTGGAGAAGTGTCTGTTGAGATAATTTTCCTGTTTTTAATTGGTTACTTGACTTTTTGTTATTAAATTGTAAGAGTTTTTTTTTAAAAATATATATTCCAGATGTAAATCAAAATATCTTCCTTTTTGAATCAAAGATAAAGTTTCAAAGCTTCTGATTCCACACTTTGAGGGACACTATGAGGTGAACTCATTCTGTTTTTGATTTCTGCTTCTCTCACCAGAGGGGGCTCCACTCAATGTTAATCCCAAAGGAATGCCCCTTGGAGCATTGCCATGACTTTTATTGGACATTCTGAACTATTGGCACGAATACTCCAGAATTGTCCCACTATGCTCACTACCAGAACACAGAATGACCCTATCTTTCAAGAGAAAAAGTTTTCCCCCATAAAAATAGTCAACCTCAAATACATGATCTAGCTAATCATTTGTGTGTGTGTGTAGGGGGAGTGGAAGGTTAAGTGTCCACATGTTCAGACTTGTTTGGTACTTAAGCCAAACAGTGTGAGGCAATTTGTTAGGCTGCAAATAGAAAACAAGCACAACACCCCAAAAAGAATAAAGCTGCAGGGTAAATGGTATGCTTAGCACAGTACTAACAGCACTCAATTAAGACCATCAGGGAGCCCTGGCTGGTCTGACTCAGTGGATAGAGCATTGATCGGCCCATGAACTGAAGACACGTGGGTTCAATTCTGGTCAAGGGCTTGACCGCCAGTGGGGGGCATGCGAGAGTCAGTCAATCAATGGTTCTCTCATCATCACGGATGTTTCTATTTCTCTTCTCTTTCTTCTCTGAAATCAATAATATATATATGCCATCTGTGAAACATTTTGAAAATTGCTTTCTCTCTGTGAAGAAGCCAAAATAGAATTCACAGGAACAATTTTTTAAGTGTTACCCTAAAACTAGGGATTCTCCCTGGATTGCTGTGTGTCTGGGAATCCCTAAAAGTATTTGCAAGGCTTTGTCTATAGGACTGTCTTTTCTTGCAGAAGGAGAGAGCACACTTTGATAAGATTTTCAAGAGGCCTGTGACTACTAACCATCTTCCCAAGGCACAGCAGGTGCCACCTGGTGGGTCCATAACTGGGTTCCAGCCCCTGCAGAGAGTGACTCTGGGCCTGGGAGGAAGAGGGGTCCTTTCAAGGAGATTGAGGGCCAAGCTCCGGGAGCTTACCCAGCGGGAGAAGCCTTTCCTGCACTTGGGGCACTTGTGCAGGGCCGGGGGCGAGGCGGCGTCCTGGCATCTCCTGACATGAGCGCTCAGCAGTTCCTTCTTTCCGAAGTGCTGGCTGCAGGACAGGCAGGTGAATGGCTTCTCTCCAGTGTGAGTCCGGATGTGAGCCGCCAGGTGGCGCCTCTGCAGGGAAGGGAACAGCCACTGAGCTCCTTACTGGGATGTTTTGTGCCAGACATTAGGTATCGTAAGTTTTCTCCTCCCCAAAGGTGAGTGCACTACTAAGAAAGATCACAGCGGAGACATTGCCGACACAGCACTGGTGGGGCGTGGGTGGGGGTGGGAGGTGGCCTGCACAGGGCCCAGTGGTCTCCCAGTCCCCTCCTAGCCCGCCCACAGGCCCGGGTCACAGAACACACCTGTGGGAGGGAAACAACAACTATTTTCCCTCCAAGAGTTCACGCGTTTGCAGACCCTGCGTTTCCAAAGGGCGGACAGAACTCGCAAACTAAACACACAGTTTCTCAGAGGCCATTTGGGGTTGAAAGCACCCGAAGCTTCCATTTCCCTTCTTCCTGACAGAAGGATAACAAACCTTCACATCGAATTAAAAGCATCCTGGTGCCAATGACTGTTCTCAGCAAAGAAACAATAGAACTTTTAACCAAGATTTATATGAGTAAAGAATTTCGGGAGAATCAGGACAAAAAAATATATATAAAATCAAACAAAAATACACATTTCATTTGTTTGATTTAAAATGCTATCACTATTTTTTGTTTGTTTGTTTGTTTTAATCCTCACCTGAGGATATTTTTCCATTGGTTCTTAGGGAGAGTGGAGGAGAGGGAAAGACAGAGAGAACATCAATGTGACATCTATTGGTTGCCTCCTGCACAACAGGGCCTGGGCCAGGCAGGAGCTAGGAGGCTGCACCCAAGGTGTGTGCCCCTGACCAGCATCAAACCTGGGACCCTCTGGTCCACAGGCAGATGCTCTATGCCCTGAGCTGAACCAGCCAGGGATCAAATGCTATGATTCAGATGACATACATGAGCACTTCCGCACTCCTGTTAATTGCCTAATGGACAGTCTCTCTCTCCCAACACCCTCTGCCCTTCCACCTGCCTCTCATCTCTTCCAGGACCATCTCCTGGTCTTTGTGCTGGGAGGCACCGTCCCACCCAGAGCTTGGTTCTCCAGAATCAAAGCACTCAGAGCTCCCAGCAGTGTCCCAGCTCAAGGTCCCCTGTCTGCTCTCCGTGTGACCCTCCCTGGAACCCCCTCCTCCCCTCCAAGTCTTATCCATCTTCCAGGAAATTTTCCTAGTTCATTTTTAAAAAATTGAGCCTGGGCTTAGAATGTTCCAATGCTCAAAGTTTACTAGAATAACTCTCTTTTCTTTACTCAAAGTATTTACCATTTATATCTCCCACTTGGAAACACAGTAAGTACTGACTCCCACTTTTCCTAGCCTAAGGCAAAATATCCAAGTGGCACACGCCTTTTTTTAAAAAAATCCTCATTCAAGGATATGTTTTCCATTGATTTTTGACAAAGAGAGGAAGGGAGAGGGAGAGAAACATCAATGTGAGAGGAAAACATTGATAGGTTGTCTCTTGAATACACCCCGAACAGGGATCAAACCTGTAACCTAGGTATATGTGCCCTGACTGGGACTCAAACCCTGCAGTGTACAGGAGGATGCTCCAACCAACCGAGCCACACTGGCCAGGGCAGTTCTCACACTTTTGGTCTTAGGACCCCTTTTAGTCTTAAACATCATTAATACTCCAAAAAATTATTAATACTGACTATATTAAAAATCAAAACTGAGAAATTAAAATATAAAAATAGTTATAGGTTCTTTTAAAAAGAATAATAAGCCAACTATATATTTCTATAAACATATATTACATTTTTTAAAAACAAAAATGAATATCTGGCTTAGCAGATAGGGTTGCCAGTTATCATTTGGGACATGCTTATATACACAAGTACTTGTTTATCTGACATTCAAATTTAAATGAAGAGTCTGGTGCTCATCTCTGCCTCTGCCTTAAGTCAGACGAGTTGTGGTTGAGATACTAGTAGATGAAGGAAATCTACTCTTACATATAGGTAGCTGGGAAAGGGACGAAATTTTAATAGCTTTTTCAAATAATTGTAGACATTCTTTTTTTGATATTACACCAAAACTCAAAGAGTGGTATTTCTAAAATTTGGCTAGAATATGGAATCTGAAACCACCCCAATGAACTTTTTGTACTCTGCTGCATTAAAATCTGTTGATCTATCTTATACTTTGAATGGATTCTTTACCTAGTCCTCATTTTGTAAAATAATAGATTAGTTGTTTGGGAAAAATTCAGTTTGTGTTATGAAGAGCTTCTGAATGCTAACACATTTCATTATACCATATACAAAATTGCTTTCTTAAAGTCACTCCCATCTTTGGAATTAAGTTTCACAAACTTCTAATTCCAATTCCCTCTTAACAGCTGATGCATCCTTGGCCACAATATTTCTCCGAAATGATTTGCCTGTTCCATTCACCTTCTAGAAGAAGGTATTGGTATTGTTAAATGTTCAGGAACTGAATAAGCAGTTTGTCACTTGCTCTTGGAAGTAAAACTAGAAAAGCGGCCAGTTGAGCTGGCAACTCCAGCAGCCCCACAGGCAATGTCCTCCAGACACTGTTCTGCCTCAGAGGGAAAAGGAGCTTCCTTCCGACCTCCAACTCGTCACCCGGAGCAGTCAGAGTCCAGACTGAATACAGTTCATAGCTGTGCTGCTTCCCCAAGGACATTAGGACGTATCTGCCCTTTATTTCTGCTTCCAGTGCACGAAGGTGAAGAGCACAGTGGTGATGGCACTGCTTTGCTCTGTACTAAGGCACCTCCACAGCTTTTGCACAACCAGGACCAATGCCACACAGCAAAGGGCATATGGCATTAATTCATTATTTAAGAACAATATTTTTAAAAACCCTATCCAAGGATATGTTTTTATTAATTTTTAGAGAGAGAGGAATGGAGAGGGGAAAAGAGAGACAGAGAGAGAGAGAGAGAGAGGGGGGGGGAAGGAGCGAGCGGGAAATATCGATGTGAGAGAGAAACATCCATTGGTTGCTTTCCATATGCACTTTGATGGTGGATCAAACCCACAAGTTAGATATGTGCCCTGACTGGGAATCAAACCCACACGCTCCAACCAACAGACCCACCTGACCAGGACAATTAACAATAAAAAGTTTGATCTCATGGCCCTGATTGGTTTCCAGGACCTTCAGGGTCTATGAACCATACTTTCAGAATTGTTGCTTTAATGTTTTGGCTCATGGCTGCCTTTTGGTTATTTTCCCACCACGTCCCCAAACTGATTGAAACGCAGTACCTGCTTGCAGGTGTAGCTGCAGTGCTCACACGTGAACTTCTTCTCGCTCCTATGAGTTTTCTGGTGCTGAAGGAGGCCATAGCGGTCATGGAAGACAGCAGAACAGTAGCGGCACTCCATTTCTGCGGCTTTGTAAGTGTGCAGGTTGCGTAAATGGACACCTAAAACCGTTACAGAACATTATACGTATATGGGGGTGCTATTTCCTGGGAGGCTGACCTAAACCAGGGTTCCCCACTCTCAGCATTTAGCACATGGAGGGTGGACCGTCCCATGCAGGACCTTTAGCAGCATCCCTGGCCTCTGCCCACTAGATGCCAGGAGATCCTTCTCACAACCGAAATACCACAAAGCTGTACTTATGCAAACCAGCCACCAGATGGCACCACAGGACTACTGGAAAAAATAAAAGTTCCAGACTAGATCCTGCAGCCCAGCAGAAATCAGGCCCAGGGCTCCACAGGTTCCCCTGCAGAAGGAAGTTCATCAACTCAAACGCTCACGCAGGTCGCTCTTCCTCGCGATGAGTGCGGCGCAGTGCGGACACTGGTACTTGGGGATGTTCTCACTATGCTTCTGCACGATGTGTATTTTCATGGTGCCGCTCTGGGTGAAGCGCGCATGGCACACGTGGCATTCATAAGGCTTCTCCCCTATAGGATGATGACAAAGACGACCCTCTGCAGAGGGGCCTCACCCCGCAGGCCTCATCCTCCCCAAAGGACACTGGAGCTAAACGCTCATCTTTCGTTCCCTGGGCTCCAACCCCTTTCTCCTATGTTCAACCCCAATTAGTATAAAATTCCCAAGTCGTGATCAAACTGCCCTCTCATTCCCATCCTCAGCGTAAGGAACTGAGAAGCACATATAAGCATGTTGCTTATACATGGAATATGAAGTAAGTGCATGCTGGGACCAGCACCCTGTTTTATGTGCTTCCAGGTTGAGGATGTTTTAAGGAGCTGACTTTTAAATCCTGAACAACCAATGGCAGCAAATACTTGATGGTGTCTTCTTTGTCACAGCGGTGTCACAACACAGCACTTACGTGGGCTCCTGGATGCCACATAAATGCAAAGGCACAGAGTGAGTACCCTGGCTGAGAAGGCGCAGACACTCACCCTGATGCTGGAACTTGAAAGGTACGTTTTATCAGTTCCCTTCTGAAATGAGACGGTGCTTTATGGACGTGGCCTCCAGCGTGAACCACCTTACCTGAGTGTGTCCTCATGTGTCGCTTCAGCTTGTGGGTGTCCTTGCTGGCGTAGCTGCAGAGGTGGCACTGGTAGGGACGCTCCCCAGTGTGTGACCGGATGTGGCGTTTCAACTTACTTGCCTAATAAACACATGGATGGTACTTGTTTGCAAGAGAAACCAGAGAATTTTAGACCCAATCTATCAGCATGCTAGAGAGAGATTAACATTTTAACCTCAGACCATACTTTGCACCCCGAGAAACACAAAGGGGTGGTTAATTTTTATCTTCAGTTGGGAATGGCTATTTGTCACTTGACGTGCATTTAAGACCCTTCGGGAGAAACCAGCAATAGTTTCCAGAGACTCTCAGATTCAACTTCCTGTTCCACAGGGAAGACTGCAAGCTGGCCACTCAGTCACATGGGGTTTTGATTTCCATTCCAAAGGCCATTTACACTCCTGAGGCCAAGTTTAGGCCGCACTGCAGGAGCACGAAGCTGGGTGCTCTTGTTTACATACAATATGAGCATTTTGAAACATTCGCCCTCTTAAAGGTGGACATCTGTCTGAGGCACTTCTCCGGTTCTGTGGGATCCATGTGGCTATCAAAGATGATTTCATGTGCCTGGAGTTTCTTTATAATGAGTCACTTTTAAGTGGAAGAACATACATTCTAATTTGATTAATTACATACCCCAGGCAACCAGTTAAAAGGCAAGCAACCCATTACCTCTCATTTGATCATTTTTGCCTGGTGGTTCTGTTACCTCTCAGAACCACCTTCGTCTGCATTCCCTCCCTGCAGGCCTTCTCTCCCTTCGGCAGAGGAGGGCAGGGGTGACTGGAAGTCAGAGAGCCCGCATCGCCCTGCTCTGCCTGTGCTCTCTGGGTCTCACTCCCCAATAAGTGACACGCATACATAAGCCCAAAGAACATTCAAGAACAAAAGAAGATTTAGAGCCAAACCAAAAACATTAAGATATTTTTTTTCCAGATGGAAAGTAGATGTCTTCAAGTATATCAGAAAGTGAAACAAAAGGAATTTTTAAGATGATAGCATGAAAGATTTGATGAAGGGCTGTGAATGATCAAAGGCAGCTATGTGTCAACCGCCTTTGATGGCTTCACAGGAGAGGGGGAAGGAGGGAAAACTCAGAGCTTTCACAGGATGTCTTGGGCATCCCAGCGTGAAGCACTCCTGCTGGCGGTATCTGTGTGAGAAACGGTGTGGGGGTGCAGGGAACTTAGGACACCCGCTTAAAGCAGACAAGCATGGCAAGACTTGAAACTTTATAAAACGGGGTCATGTGTGCCAGGCCAGCCAGTCCACAGGCAGTGTGCAGACGGTGGGCTCCGGAGAAGGGTCTCAGTGTACCTCCATGTTTGCATTCAAAACCCTCCGGACACCAACCAAATCCCTTCCAGGCTTGAGTGTCTCAGGTGGCTTTGTTCCTTGAAACTTTCATTTTTGTGTTTTCAAACTAAAGTTATAACCTTTAACTCCAATGAGAAAGAACTTTCAAAAATAGTAATAGCAGAAAAGAATTCTTGAAATCAGAGTCTGACCCTGTCCATGAAATTCCCTCGTGTATGAAATGAGGTTGCACCATTCCCCTCTTTCAACGTTAGTCGTGCCCTTTAACTTAGTTCCCTTTTGGAGTGCAGTATCCTTTCCCAAAGAGGCTCAAAACCAGGTCCCACAGGCGACCCGACAGACAGTGGAAGCTTTAAAAATTCCTCGTAGAATAGACAGTAAAAGTGACAGTCATGTTTGTTCGTCTTGTCCAAAGAACTGCTAAGCCTGCTAGAAGGTCTAAACAAAAGGACCTAGTTGATATGACCGGGACACAGGACTGAAGTTTGAAACACCTGGTTTCTCTGTAGTATCAGCGGATGATATGTTTCAACCTTCAAGCAAGTTGCTTTGTGTTTGACCAAGAGCCACTGAGGCAAAAATGTTAGCCACCCTGCAGCTCAGATCTGGGGTCTGTTTGGAGTGGATACATTTCCCTCTGTGCACCTGAGCGCTCCCTAACATACGAAGGAGAGCTCTGAACCTAATTTGAGATTTATTTCCCAAGCACCTCATGCAGTTCTATTTGTAATTTGTACACTTTTATATATTGCTTTTGCTAACAGGTAATCAAAGCAGAAAGAAATCCAATTTTCTATTTTCAATTTAGAAAATTGAATGACTATTATTTCCTGCATAGACTTGGTATGAATAATATCTTTAATAAAACCTCTTTTGTAAGGGATTCTGCTGTTAGTTTAATGTAACATAATTTACAGCAACTTCTTAATAAGACGCCACAAAACTTTAAGCACACATGTGAACTTACTTCTACGCTCGCATACTTGCACATGGAACATTTAAATGGCTTTTCGTGTGTGTGTTTGTAACGTCTGTGCCGGACGAGCTCTCCACTGGTGACAAACGCCATGTCACAGTCACCACACTTGTGGGGCCTGGTTCCTGTAAAATCACACAGTTTGTCCTTTTCAGCAAGATTTCACCACAAGTTTCCTTAGAAATGTGTAACTTCTGAATTACACTCAGCCTCAAAACACATTAAATATAACGAAGAGGCTTGCTGTTTAAACCTCAAACAGGCCATGCAGAGGAGTGAAAAAATTTTGTAACGCTAGTGTTTTTAACTGAAATGGGAGAAAACAAGAAAAAAACAAAGTCTAAAGTAACACATTGCTTTAAAACATAGGACAGGTTGCAATTGCATTCTTAAAGCCTTAACACGCATCGCTCAAGGGCCACATCCTTCCCGGCATCACCTGTGTGGGTGTTGATGTGGTTCCGCAGGAGGGTGACCGTGCGGAAGGCTTTCAGGCACAGGTGACACACGTGTGGCCTCTCATCAGTGTGGGTTTTCATGTGACGGTTTAAACTCGCTGTCCTGGCCGTGGTGAATGTGCACAGATCACAGTGGAAGGCCTTCTCTCTTTCTGTGGGAAGGGGACACCGTTTATGCTTCTGTGAAAGCTTCTCTTTGTGTTCCCATTTCTTTGGGGGGTGATGAAAGGACTCTGGGATTAGACAGTGGCCATGGGAACACAAACTTGTGACTATATGAAAAACCTGAAATGATCTGGGAATTGGGACTTTGGGGTCACAATCTCTTGTTCAAAATATATGGGAAATTACTATATGGGGAGGGCTGCAAATTCAACCCCCCAATAGGAAGCAGTAATGCTGAATGAGTGACTGGGACCACGGACAGTGTGGCTGTGTGACTTTCTAAACCAAGTCACTTCCCAGCCCAGCCACCTGCTGCAGGAAAAAGGAAAAGGAGCCAAGTGTTGCCAAATAGGACTTCAAAAAAAAAAAAAAAAAAGAGCTAAAATTTTCCATTTGGAGGGTGAACTCTTACTTTAAACAAGTAAGAAATTATTTTTTAAAGAAGCCAAAAAATTTTTTGAATGTCAAATTCATCCTGTGGGCTGTCAAGATTCAATCTCAGTTTTTTTATTTGTTGTTAATCCTCATCCAAGGATATTTTTTTTTCCATTGATTTTGAGAGGGGCGGAGGGAGGGAGAGATGTGAAAGACTTTGATTGGTTGCCTCCCAACTGGGTCTGGGGGTCAAATCTGCAACCAAGGTACATGTGCTCTTGACCAGGAATCGAACCAGAAACCCTTCAGTGCACAGGCAGGTGCTCTAACCATTTGGAAACACCAGGGCTCAACCTCAATTTTAACAGAACTTCAAGGTCCTTCCTAATCTGGCCTAATCACTCTCTTTGAGCACCGTCCAGCCTCATGAAGCCACAGGCCACTGAGTAGTTTCTGAGTCCTTTTCTGTCCCCACCTCACCTTCCTCTCCCCCAGAGGTGCCTCTGCTGCCTTCTCCACATCACTCCCCCTGGACCGGGAGCAGCTGCGCACTGCAGAGCAAGTCGGAGCCCAGCATTATATGTACATGCACAGAATTTTGCAGCAGCATTTTCTATGCTTTTAAAACATTTGTGAGCAAAATGCAAAACGCTTGGATTCGAAGCACAATATACAACATCAGTTTAACATTTCTCTCATTTCCTGACTTTCTGAAAGCAACTAGAAGTCAACCACTTAAAACTTCAACAGCAGCCACTTTTATGCAGGGTCTGTCACACAATGAGCCCACCTACCCTTGGTCTCTTGTTGAGTTTTTGAAGAGTTGGCTGTTTCAACAGGTGGCTGACTAGATGCAAGATGATCTTCTGTTTCCTTCCCGTTTAAGTTTGAAATTGTTAGAACAATTTCCTGTCCCTGCCTCGCTTCCACAAGAAAGAACTGGTCTTGTGCTTGCTGGACGCCTCCTTCAGCTGGCAGCTGGTCCTCCTCCTGACTCTTCTCGAGTCAATAAATAAAAATGAGCATTCAAACAAACATGACACATAAATTGCAACCTGATTCAACTCTTTGCCTTAAAGATACCAAAGAACACATGACGAAAGAGATAGATGAAGTAGACATAAGGTTGTACATTGCAACCAGAATGCTTTAAGAGTAATTATTAAGCATCAAGGAGCTTTGGTGGTAGAACAACTCTAGTTTAAAAAAGACCCCACAATGTCACCTGATAGCATTCTAATTAGTAAAACTTTTTAAACTCTTAAAAAAAGAACACGTGGTCTCCAGGGTTTTCCTGGGAATTATTTGTGTGGCTAATTTGTCCATACTCAATGCTGTACAAAGGGCAATCTAAAAAATAGTTTGTTTTTTAAGACCAGCCGTACCTTACTCAGTCCAGCACTTTCAGGCGGGCTCTCTGCACACTTCCTGTCCTCGGGGGCCAGGGCCACGCTGCTCTGCAGGACGTGGAACGGCATGGGCTCCACCGCCTGCAGCGAGTACACTTCATCCTGGATGCTGATGGCCACGCACTGGTGCAGGCTCTGCTGGGCCCCCTCTCTAACCCACAGCAGTGTGGGCAACCCACTGCCAGCCTGTTGCATCATCACCTGCACCCCTTCTTGGTGCTGTGGCATCTGACAGCCAACCTCCTGCAGCTCCCCATCTTCGAAGGTGGGGTACACCGCCTGTAGGGTCAGGATGTGCCTCCCGCTCTCCTCCATGGTGGCGGGCACCAGCTCCTGCTCTCCCTCGGAGATCTTGGTCAGGAGAGCCCCATAGGTGCACTCGGCCTCCACTTCCCTGAGGTTTGGGGGCTCCTTCGCTCTGTGCACTCCACCCTCCTCCTCCTCCTGGGCTTTTTCTGGTACCAATTCTAGCTCTTTGATTTTGGTGAATTGCTTAGAAGGACCAGAGATCTCAGTCCTTGCCATTTTGACTTGGCCTGTTTGAGAAAGAAGCAAGCAGTCTGGTGGGGCACACTGAGGTTTGGTCCTAGCAGGCTTTGGGGCTGACCTCAGAAGCCTTTAGGCCCCATAGGAATCAGGACTAAGCTGACTCAGTAGAGGTCTAGGAGGGACTGAGCCTCAGCAGGCATTTGTTCAGAACATTCTAGAACCAACAAATTTGGGCTTGAGCAGGTTTTCAGCAAATGCATGTCCTAGGACAAGCAAGGTGGGCCTGAGCAAGCTTTCCACCATTGCACAATTCCAGATTAAGCACCGTTTGAGCCACCAGGCTTTGGGCCTGGAGTCTTGAGCCCACACACACTTGGCAGACGGAGCATGCGCACCCTCACTCCCTACCCCTCCCCCGTCCGGCCCCTCCATACCGCCCAGCCTACCTTCCCACCTTCCCGCCATCTCACCCACCTGCCCACAAGGGGAGCAGCACGTGCTTCGAAGGGGGTGGAAGCCTGGCCCCTGCGTGCGTCCCACATCCAGGAGGCGTGGCCTTGGTGCTGGCCCGCCCTCTCCAGCGGTTCCGCCCCGGACCGAGGGCTGTAGGCACTGCCGGCCCAGGTGGAGGCTTAGGCAGGAGGATAAAGGGGGATCAAGGATTCAGGGCTGCTATGTGCGCAGGCGCAGAGTGGACTAGCAGGGGGTGGGGTTGGGGTACTGGCGTGCAAGGGGCGGAGCCAGGGGAGGGGCTACTGCTGAGGGTGGAGGGACCTGAGACCTGGAGTGGGGGTGAGGATGAGGAGAAATAGAGGGGGCTGGCAATAGCGTGAAAGACCTATGGATGAGGAGGGGAAATGGAGGGGGATCTGAGACCTGGGAGCAAGGATGAGGACGGA
>PVJN01031998.1:11624-24559 GCA_004026805.1 Lasiurus borealis | reverse complement strand
CCTGCACAGGTAGAGAAGCCACCCTTAATCAATAAGAATTGATTATGCTAGACCTTCAAGTCTCTGCAGAGAGAGAGCTCAGGCAGGGGATCTTAACCTTGACTGCAAGGGGAACAGATAGAATTGGTTTTGAAAATTCTCTGATGAGAGGCCAGAAGGTTGGAGAGAAATTTCTGGCTGAGATGACTCCCTTCCCTTTCCATCCTCCTTTCTCCTTCCTGCAATCCGATGATGGGGGGGATCCATGAAATGGCTGCCTTCAGCGATCCAGATTCTTTAATATTCAGTCTAAGTAAGGATTTCCTGTCACATCGTTCCCCACTCTGGGCTCTCACACTTCAAAGTGTGACAAACTGGGCATCGTATCCAATAGACATCTGACTAATGTGGATGGTAACCTAATGATTGCTTCCTGCGCTGTGCATGTCATCCTTCTATAAATATATCCCAGAATCATTTTCGCTTTTCACAATAGCACTCCCTGGCTACATCCCTCCATCTGTGGTCATTAGTCACCTCCCTAGTGTTTTTGTGTTATACCTGTGCCTCATCTGTCCTCTCCATCACTGTTTTCCCATCACTGGCTTCCCTGTCTCTATATTTACCACCTCCCATATTCCCATCGTCGAAAGTGTGGCATGATGTTAGCAGAAGCCAGAACTATTCAAACTCTGTTCTCTTTCACAATTGTCTGGGAAGAAAACAATAGCTTTGAATTGAAAAGAGCAGAAATAAGGGTGAGAGAGAAACTACAACTCATGTGCAAAAGGACCAACGTGGCATGTTACGGTGAAGGGGACCGTGGGCTGCCACGCCCAGGTTCAAGGGGCAGCTCCACTTTTTGGTTACTGTGTGACGTTGTGCATGTCATTGAACCTCTCTGAACTTCAGCTTCCTGATCTCCACAAGGAGGCAGAGTGACTACTTTATCTCCAAGCTGCCTTTTAAAGACTCAAACTGGAATACTCTCCCATAAAATAAGTTTGTTACTTTGTCCCTTTTTGAAGGCATATGGCTTTTTGGAGTTCCAGAGTCCAGTGGGGAAGGCAGAGCCTGGCCTAGTGCTCTGAACCTTAGGATGTGATTGCACTCACTGTCTGACATATCATGGAAACAAGGATATGGATGTCACCCAGCTTGTTCCAAAGCTGACACGCTAAACAAAAATCACAGGAGCAAGAGAAAAAGTCCTTCCAGCAGGACACTGTCCGGTTACCTCTGCCCATGAGAGCAATCTGAGGTGTCCTCAGAGAAGGACTGAGCCTGCCCTGTGACCTTCACCTTGAGTTCTGACATATTTTTCCTAGAACATCTTCTGAGTTCTTGGTATTTCGTGACAGTCAGGTTGGCCTCTTGGTACTGTGGGCATCATTCTTGCCCTTCATTGGTTCAGCATCTAAAGTTCAGAAGCATACCCATGTGTGTAGATTCTTCTTATGAATTAGGGCAGTGGTCAGCAAACTCATTCGTCAACAGAGCCAAATATCAACAGTACAACGATTGAAATTTCCTTTGAAAGCCATTTTTTTTAAATTTAAACTTTATAGGTAGGTACATTGTTATTAACTTAATTAGGGTACTCCTAAGCTGGTCTTTGCTAAAAACTCAAGGGGCCAAAGAGTCATGTGACTCAAGAGCTGCAGTTTGCCACCGACCACTGAATTAGGCGAAAGGTTTAAAGATCCTGAGGTAAGGATGATCAACATTTCACCAGGTGACTGTGTTTAATCATTGAGGATGTGCAGATGTCAGAGTGCTATTCTATTGCCTCATTCTGCAACCTCAGGCAAAATCAGAAGGAATAATTGATCTCTTTGATAACAGACCCTTGCCATCAGAGTGTGGGGATAGGCGTATCGACACCTGCCTCAATAAAGTTATTTAGTTTTAGAATCTAAATAACTTTGTCCTGGGATATGTCAAGGACTTCTTCTATGTTCTCATACACACATGGGTAACTTTTGAGGAATCGTGGAAGAGATCAATGAGATTGGATAAGCCATCAGATGGGCTACCAACCTTGTAAAGTCAGCTTAACATCCATATCAGGTGACAGTCTAAATTAGATTTATTTAAAAGAGGAAAGGGATTGTGAGATTTCAAAAAAAGTGACATTCATACCAGGGCCAGAATATGCACACTAAAAAAATTATACCATACAACCTCTTTTATTTATTTTAATAAATTATTTGGATGGCAAATTTCAGGGGCTCCTATACATAAAGTATGCGTATACTTTAGAAAAAGGTGTTGAGAGAACCAAGATGGTGGCATAAGGTATACACCTATACGTACTGTTTCTCGCAACCACACCAAAACTACAACTAAAAGGCAAAACGACTATCCCCCAGAACCACAGGAAAGCTGGCAGAGTGGAAGTTTTGCAACTAGAAGGAGAGAAAAAAGTGCATTGAGACCTGATAGGACATGCAGAGGCTCAGAAAGGCAGAAGTACGAAGACACGTGTGAATCAGGCTGGTGTGGGCTGTTTTTTTTTTCAAGTTTCTGACTCTCTGAACTCCAGTTTCTGGCCAGATTCTGGGGACCCAGACTCATACAGGGTGAACCTGGACTGTCTGCTATTGGGTAGGAAAAGGAGGGTGGCTTTCTTCCAGAGTTACACACAGGAATCATTGTTTACTGCGCTGGGGCCCAGGACACCATACAGAGGGCTGACTGGCAGTCATTGCTGTTTGCCATGCCCTAGCCTAACGATTCCCTGAGATCCTGCCCCACCCAATTTACAAACCCACCCAACTGTGCTCAGTGGCCTTTGTATATGAATGGCCTGCTCTCTCACAGCTTAATCTAACAAATTGCAACTGGGTCAGAAAACTCCGAAACTTCCAAACTCCAAGCAAAAAAGAGAAATCTGCACATCTCCCTGTAGCTGCTGGGTAGTCTCAGACACTAGCTGACTTGCACCTCCTTGAAGATCCAGGATCCAGTGTACCTAAAGGTCAGTGTGAGAGGACACCAGATTTCAACTCCTCACATATATAAGTGACACATTCAAGAGCAAACTCAGCGAGCACCAAAGCCCCACTGAAGCAAGTCCTGCCCCATAGGGGTGTCTCCAGCACAGCAGTTCTTCCATTAATAGACACATTTAATCCTCACAGTCAATTGGCCTGGAGGTCACTTCCTCCCAGTGTACCAATAGCAATCAAGGTTTACCTGCAACAAGACTGTGAACCCAGCCCACAAAGGGGTGCACCAAGAGTGTCCACCTCAGGTGATTTGGGAGGCAGAGCTACTGGGCCCTAAAGGACAACTAGCACACAAAGCCACTCCATCAACACAGGGAAGCAGCCAAAATGTGGAGACCAAGAATCATGTCATGAATGAAAGAAATGGAGGAAAGCAAACGACTGGACATAGAGTTCAAAAGCACATTTATAAGGTTACTCAAGAATCTTCTACAAACTGCTGAGAAATTTAGTGAGATCTCTGAGAAACGTAGTGAAACCTTCAAGGATCTTAATGAGAATGCCAAAAATCGGAAAAGGACCAGTCAGAAATGAAGCATACACTATCTGAAATAAAGAATAATATACAGAAATCCAACAGCAGACTAGAAGACCCCAAGTATCAAACCAAAGATCTGAAATATGAGGAAGCAAAAAAAACACCCAATCAGAAAATAAATAAATAAATAAGAGTCCAAAAATGTGAAGATAGTGTAAGGAGCCTCTGGAACAACTTCAAGCATATCAACATCAGAATTATGGGAGTGCCAGAAGAAGGAGAGAACAAGATGCTGAAAACTCATTTGAAGAAATAATGTCTGAAAATTTTCTCTACCTGGTGAAAGAAATGGACTTACAAGTCCAGGAAGTGTACAGAACCCCAAACAAAAGAAATCCAAAGAGGACCACACCAAGACACATCATAATTAAAATGCCAAGGGCAAAGAACAAAGAGAGAATCTTGAAAGCAGCAAAAGAAAAACAGTTAGTTACCTACAAAGGAGTACCCATATGACTTTCAGCTGATTTCTCTAAAGAAAATATGCAGTCCAGAAGGGAGTGGCAGGAAATATTCAACTTGATGAATAGCAAGAACCTACAACCAAGAATGCTCTACCCTTCATTCAGAATTGAAGGTCAGATAAAGAGCTTCACAGACAAGAAAAAGCTAAAGGAGTTTATTGCCACCAAACCAGTATTATATGAAATGCTGAAGGGTATTCTTTAAGAAGGGGAAGAAGAAGAAAAAAGTAAAAATAAAAGTTACGAACAACAAAGTGATAACAAATACATACCTATCGACAAGTGAATCTAAAAATCAAGTGAATAAAAAATCTGATGAACAGGATAAACTGGTGAATATAATAGAATTAGGGGCATAGAAAGGGAATGGACTAACAATTCTCAGGAGGAAGGGGGGGTGTGAGGGGTGCAGAAAGAGACTGGACAAAAATCTTACACCTATGGATGAGGACAGTGGTGGGGGGTAAAGGTATGGGGTGGGGGATGGGGAATAAGGTGAAGGCGAGCTATGGGGGGAAAAAAGAGGAACATTTGTAATAAACTGAACAATAAAGAAAATAAAAGAAAAACATGTTAACATGTCACCCATAAGATCTTTTTTGATAAGATGGAGAAATGAGGGGTGTCTTGGCAGTATTTTGAAGTGTATTTTACGGGTTGATCACCCATAAGTTTCATGAGCGCTTATAGGGTAAAGTCACCATAGAAGGGGACGGTTACTATCAGAACTTTTGTCCTAGTCTCAACCTTTTTAAAAAATCATTGTCAAGGAGTGGATAAAAACAAACAAAACATAAAATGTCACGTTTGCCAAGTGATCTGAACCCATGAAAAACTGGTAAATGTCGTCACTGACAGCATCAAATTTAAAGTAATTTTTATTAAATTTAACTTTGAGCTAAAAATACAAAAACATAGATAAAGTCCAACATTTTGGGTTCAAGATGCAGCTTGGCAGAAACCCATGTGAAAACATCAGTATTTCAGCCTACCACAAGCTTAATGTGGTGTTATAACTTTAAAAATAAGCCAACGCAGCCTTCCATTTCTCTTATCATAAGTAAAACGTCTGGGCACAAAGTATCTTTTCTCCCGGTGTGCTCTGTGGCTCAAAGATCTGGTGAAATGTGTTCAATTTTTGACCTTCACAATTTTAAGAGAGTCATTGAATTAGACTATGTATAGAGGAGAGTGTGTTAGCTGAGAAAATCTGATAACCATAATACATGAACAGCTGTGGAGGCCTTTTGTTTTGTTTTATTATTATTTCACCAATATTTACTGACCATTAATTATGTAGCAAGCACTGCCATCGACCTTGAAATGCAGCAATGTGCAGGCATGGTCCTATTGTCAAGATGCTGATGATCTATTTAGACAGGGAATCAGAGGCATATGAAGGACAAGCTTCTTTGTGCTGAGCATGCTCTGGAGCCTCGAGGGGTAGATGCAAGGAATTCGGATTGAGAGGATCTGGAACAGAATCAGAAAAGCTCAGAGAACATGAATTTTAAGAACCATAACCTTTTAAAGTTGGAAGGCCTTTTTTCCCCCGGTGTTTTTATAAAATTAGGAGGTGACTTCTTCTGAAAGGTTCCTTTGGCTCCAAAAGTCTTCTATCTGAGGACGGATCCCTGTGCTATAGTCACATAGGTAATCGAAGTCCTAAAGTTAGAATTCTATGGCCATGTATTCCAACTGAATTTCATCCAATTGTCCTCCCTGTGGTCCAGTGTTTCCCCAGTTGCTAAATCTTATTTTTATGATTTTCTGCTAGAATTCAGCTGGTCCCCAAATTTAGTATTGCCTGACATTGTGACAGGCACATTCTCAGTTCCTTTGTCCAGATCACAAAGCCTTTGACCAGAATAGATCCACCCTCAACCCAGAGCAGGTAACTTACCACTAGGTATGTCCCAGGCTACTCTCCAAGGATTCTTGCCAAGGACAGGATGGATATGAAAAGGCCTCTGGCTTGTGAGCAAAGGAAAGCATAAGCTCAGCTGGAAATTCTAGGCCACCTTGAAAACAAAGTAAATAATCATACTGACCTCAGTGAGGTAAGCATAGATGCCTTTGACCCATGTAGAGAATAGGGAAGAAGAAAGAACGAAATGGCAACTCCTATAGTTTGTCTTGAATGCACCTGTGTCCTGCTGTTTGTATGACAGGGGAAGGGTCCCACAGTTAATGTCCAGGACTTCAAGATCAGAATTCGCATTTAGAAGGTTTGCTTTCAAGGGCTCCATCCTTCTATGCTTACAGGGTAACCCTCCTTGAAGGTGAGGTGGGTCCCTCTGAGTGAAATGACCTTCATAGCTCTTCCATCAATAGAAAGTCCTCCCCATTAAAAACCCTTGGTCCAAAGAGCACTTTCTACCAGGTAGAACTTCCTAGAATACAGAGAATTGTTTTCACATTTGTAGTCTTCTCTTCATACCATCTCGTGTTTGTGCTATTAATATAAATGAGATTGTTACTACTTTTTGTGATGGTTAGATTTATGTGTCAACTTGGTTAGGCTACAATACCTATATATTTGGCCAAATGCCAGCCTGGATGTTGCTGTGAAGGTATTTTTTGTTTGTTTGTTTGTTTTTAGATGAGATTAACATTTAGAGCAGTGGACTTTGAGCAAAGCAGATTGCTCTCCATAATGTGGATGAGCCTCATCTAATCAGTTGAGGCCTTAAAAGAAAAAAGGGTGAAGTCTCCAGAAGGAAGAGAGAATTCTGCCTTAGACTGCATTCAGAGTTGAGCTGCAACATCAAGCCTTCCCAATCTCCAGCCTGCAGATTTTTGATTTGCCAGCCTCCACAATTATGTGAGTCAATGCCTTTAAATGCCTTTGTGTCTCCATAAAATGAATATATACGCACACACATTTTTTAATTGATTTTTTTACAGAGAGGAAGGGAGAGAGAAAGAAAGTCAGAAACACCGATGAGAGAGAGACATCGATCAGCCACCTCCTGCACGCCCCACAGTGGGGACGTGCCCGCAAAAAAGGTACATGCCCCCAACCAGAATCGAACCCAGGACCCTTCAGTCTGCAGGCTGACCCTCTATCCACTGAGCCAAACCGGTCTCAGCTACGCGCACACATTTTATTGTTTCTGGTTTTCTGGAGAACTCTGGTGAATATACTCTTTCAAATGGAAAAGCAATAGTTCAAGTTTTTCTCTTGACCCCAGAAATAATCTTACCTCCTACTTGTCAGAGGAAAACCAGACTCCAGACGTGAATTCCCTTCCCTTTCCTCCCTTATACCCAAGCAATTACTGGGTTTGCATGTGCCCTCACCTCCTACCTCTAACTAAGAAAAGGTGATGCTCTTCCTACTCTAGGCTAGTCCCTCCACCTGGGCTTTTGATTTGAACCCTTCTCATCTTCCCCAATCCCAGACCTTGCTCTATCTTTCATCATCCCTCTCCAGTAATTACAGGCTCATATCCATCTCCTTCCCCATGTTTTATGCAAGGAAGCAAAAACACCTCCTTGAATTTCAAGTGGCACCTTATCTCTGTCCTTACAGCCAAGCTCTTTGATGCTGACTTTCCACATTGTTGCCCCCCATTCACTCCTTTTCACTTCACCTGCCACATTCTACCTCCCCACACCCTCACTGTGCTATTCAGTTGATTCTGCTGAAAACACCCATGATCCCTGATTGCCATGTCCAGGGAGAGCATTCCTGTCCTGACTTTGCTGTCTTCTCTTCAGCCTCTGACACTGACCACTCCCTTCCCAGACATCCCCACCACAATTTGGGGGCTCCATCTCTCCAGGTTTTCCCAGAGTAAGAGATTCATCCCACTGGTACAGAAGGATCATTTTAGATAGTACAAGATGACAAGTAGGGCCATGTGTACTATGTAAAATGCCCCCACCCCCACTCTGGATTTAAGCCCTGCCTTAGCATGAAATGAAATGTGAGCAGTGTAGTGAGACTATAGATTCGCTCTTCATTCCCTTTTAATTCTTCTGGTTGAATCAAAGAGAAAGCCTCAGTTTGGAATTAATAGGTTTGTAACACCTTTCTAATGCTTGTTAATATTCCTGTTTAAAGAAGGAGGAGAAGGAGAAGGAGAAGGAGAAGGAGAAGGAGAAGGAGAAGGAGGAGGGAGAGAGGCAGCCTCAAAGTTAGCCTTGTCTGGAGCTGGAATGTAGAGACATGTTTGGGTTTATTTGTTTCCATTTGTAGGTATTTTGGGGAGGACTTTCTATTGATGGCAGTGATTGTGGTAGTGGCTAGTTTTTGTTTATTATAGTGGTAATACGTTTCCTTTCAAAATAACCTCATAAAAATTAAATAAAGAAACAAAGCTTAAGAAAGTCATAGATGACCCACACCTGAGTGTCAATGTCTGAGGTTTGGTAACTGTCTCCCACATGAGTATTTCTCAGGATTCTGACCTCGGATCTCCTCTCACACTGTCCACTCTTTTTGAGACTTCCCATCTGAAAACATAGATCCAATCACTGCTGATAAAATGTGGATTTGGATATCTTTAATTCTCTCTTGGGCTGTTAATGCAGATTGAACTGCCTAGCCTGTCTCCACTCTCATATCCCACTGGTGTCATGACCAACGGGTTCAGAGAAGATGCTGGGCTTGTGACCACAGAGCAGAGCCAGCCTTCATGCCTGAAGGTTCCCAAACCCTCAGAGTATCATGAATCCAAGGTCAGGGCATGCCTGGGGAGGCCTCCAGGGAATGGTTCAGATAGCCGAGACAGGGGATCAGGAAGACACACAGGGAAGGCAGCCAGAGCTAGTGCACTAAAATGGTAATAATCACTACCATTCATTGTGCCAGGTACCTGTCCAAGGAGTTTGCATTTCATCTTCACAGCTATGTAAGAGACTGAATTCGTTTATTCTTCCTTCTGGATTCCCAGCTCCATTTCCTGGCCTGCCTAGCAGTTGGAGCAGCCATGTGATCAAGTTCCAGGTACTGTGGAATGTGCATTGCTTCTAAATGTTCATAATACATGCCTCCCCCCCCACCCCCCCACCTTCCAGCTCATCTCCAAATCATCTCTCTCTACAAAGTAGTTAGCAGAACCACAGAAAGGAAGGCCTTTCCTTGGAAGACCTCCCTACTGAACACCCACTTGGACTGTTATCCATGTTATCCTAGGATAAACCTAGGATTTGAAGGTTTATCCCTTGTAGCAGCCAGAGTTCCCTATTGAATTCCACAAGCCCATGCCTGGTGCTGTTACTATTACCATTTTCAAATGAGACCCTTCTGGCAAATAACTCTCCCAAGGCCACAACTAGTAAGTGCTGGAGTTAGGATCCCAACCCAAGCTTTCAGCCCAGACCCCATGCTAGCAGCCACAGGTCCTTTCCTTCAGAATGTTGTGCGTATTCAGTGAGCAAACACATAGTGGCTGAGACTCATCCTTGCTAAATAAAGACTATGGTTCTTGTTCCTGGTTTTTGAGTGTCCCGGAGGCTTTCACAGACATCTTTCAATTCCACTCGGCCCTCTTCCTACTTCCCTGCCTCCCATGCTGATCTTGACCATCACACCCGCTATGTGTCTCTGACAATCTGCCGGGAATGGATTTGATGTCTTTCTGCCCTCTTTGTTGCGTGTGATCATAGGTGTATATAGATGTTCCGCCTGCAAACGGGGGTAATGGATATGTGTGGATGAGTCTGCTTGCCCTGCAATAAGGTTAGGGGTCTGCCCTGCTCCAGGTTTTCATCACCAGCTTAAAAGCAGCTCTTTATAGGTATGTGAGTCAAATTGGAGGATCAATCACGTTGGGGGGATAGCTAATATGATAGAAGACAAAACCAAGACTCTAAATGTTCTCCACAGTCTGGGATAATGGGCCAAAGCCACAGAGAAATTTAATAGAGAAAAACAAGTGGCAGAATCTTAGAAGAAAAGGGCCTGAAAGGTCGGGGGTGGGAGCCTCTGATTAAATCCCTGGCTGGATGGAGTTCCTCCCTCCTGACTTTTACTATTCTAGTCACACCTGTTTCTATCTGATTTTCTCTGAGTGTGTGAAGAAATTACTTAATCTGTTTTGAAATCTGGTTACATTCCCCTTAAATGGGCTAGCTTAGATTTCTTCACCCCATCAGAAGCAGACCTGTATCTCGTCCGATGTGTGATCTTTGCTTTGGAAAATGTCTAGTGAATACACATCAGCGTTGCTTGTTATTAACTGGAATAGAGAGTCTGACAGGGAAGCCACTGTACATTTACAGTTTAACTGGTCGCTCCATTTGCCTCTGTCACTGATGAACAAAAAGGCAAATGTGTATTCTTCTGGGAAATTAGAAGGCAGGTTTTAAGAACCAATTTACTAGTTTTCCATACCAGAGAACTGTTAGTAGGTTTGATATCTGGTGATGTTGCTAAAACCTAAGGCTCTCCAAAATGTTACAGGCTTAAATGAAAACATTTAGGGTAAACTAGTGTCACTCAAATTTAGGGGGGAAAAAGGTTAGATTAAGTCGTGAGTGGCCATATGATCGCTAATAATTAAAACAGTTGTGTTAAATCAGAGTTGCTGGGATTGTGTATTAAAGTGCAGGTTCCCTAGTCCTGCCCTGGACAGAACAAGACCTGGGAGCTTGCATGTTAGCGTGGCCCTAAGGTAGTTCTATGCATATGTGAATTTGGGGCTTTGAAGGAAAATAGCTAGGTATTCTTACTTCTTGATAGAAATAGAAGAGTCATCATTTGGAAAAATGATATGTTCTATGAACATTAGTTTATGCTGATCTGGTTTTATTAAAGATTCAATTTTTATACAAAACATATAACTGAGCAGAAAAGCATGCTACTCAATACTCTATAGAAAAATCCTAGTGATTTGGATTATAAACCCATGACCAAGTCATCTGCCTCCAACCCCATTTAATTGGGTGTCAAGGTACCTATCAGCAAAGGAGTCCCTAGAGAAACATGAGTGCCCACTGATGATGAGTATGTAAGCCCAACTTCTGGTCATAAGAAACATCATAGAGGGAATGACCAAGTCCAAATGCAAAGCCCACTTCCTCCGAGATTATTTTTACTGAAGGTCAATTGTGTTTTGATATGTCCTTATCTGCCCACCTGTCATCCCTGTCTAGTGCAAACATGTACACTCATTCTATTGACTCATTCCTCATGTGTCCCTTTGCTCTGTGGCCTAGCGTTTGCCTTGGGGGGAGTTCTGGGCGGGTGTAAGATTTTCCTGGTCCTTTTAATCACCAGAGCAGATTTCTTTTCATAGTGAATATGTCCAGTCCCATATAGTAATGAACACTAGCCAGAGCTTGCTCCTAACCCACAGGCCTACCACCTGCAGGACAAGACAGGGTGGTGGCGGCTTCTCTTCCTCCTCTGCTGGCTCCTTGACCACTTGCTAGCTGCTATTTGTGGCCGTGGTGAGAGTGGGGAGAGGGATTAGAAAAGACGTACAGTTTCTGGCTGCTGTAATGTAAGTGGTCTCTGGCCTTGGCAGAGTTTCAAAGCTGACTCTTCCCTCAAGGCTTTCTTCTGTGGTTCCTCGGAGATGCTCCACAGGATCCTTTCCCATGAGTCATGCTGAGTAAGCCTCCAACACTCAGGCTCTCGCCCTCAAGGCTCCACCTTCTGCTGGGTCAGCTCATCCTCCCAGCAGTGCCTCCAGGCCAGGTTCCTTTGCAGTGGCTGCAGATCATCTTCTTCCCCCTTCACACATGTGACCCAGGACACAGCCCTGTCCTATAGTTGCTTGTGAGAGTGCCCATTGTTTCCAGAGTTCTCTCGCACTCTCTTTCTCTACGTTCACTTCAACCCCTTTGCCTTTATATTTTTCAGACACATATTCTGTATTAACCCCCACTGTGCCCCAAATCATGCTAGACTCTCTGAGTATCTCCTAGCAATTGCTGCTGACTCAAGAGGAGGGAAAAACATTCAATTTTCCTCTAAAGGAATGTCTCCTCCTTGGTTCTCTGAAGTCTCTCCTCCACAGGGTGGAGGGAGATGACAGAGGTATTATGTCACTGGTTTCTTAATCTCATATGGTTTCCTGCATGCGCTCTAATACCCATAAGGATGTGGGGATTTTGACACCCATTATATTGTTTCTACTTTTGGGGATTCCAAAGTACCAGGTGCACCCAGGTGTGCCCAGGTACAGCCCAGAAGGGCAGCTGGGATGGATGAGGGTATCCTTCATCTCTTGCTAGACAAGTGTGTTTATTCCAAACTGAGAGAGAAGCACCAGATCTGAGTGTCTTCAGGAGGCAAAGTCCTGCATGGCAAGCAGAGGGAGCTGACCTGCTCTTTCCCCAGCAGCTTCCCTCTTCTCTCTTGTATGTCCCTGCTTCCCCTCGTCCACCCCTCTCCACCCCTTCAGGCCCAGCCCCCTCCTCTCACCACTTTCTGGGGAGGGGGTTCTGCTCCCCTCAATAAGCTGTGCTGCTGGCTGGCTGCCATAGTAACAGCTCTGCTCCTTTCCCAGTCTGTCTCCTGGGGTCTCCTCTAACCACCTTTCCTTCTTCCACCTGCATGGACCTCCCCCACCTTTCTTTCACTTTGTTCCCCACTACCCCTTTCTCTTCTGTACTTTTGCCTTTCCCTTCTCATCCTTTCTCCAATTTATAGGTATTTATCTTCTCCATTTAGTCTTTCCCCCTCTTTTCTCTTCCCCCCCTTTCTCTGTCTTTTTCTTTTTTTTGAATCCCATTTCCTCACTACCTTCCTGGCCTGGGTAGCCTGTGACAGCAGTAAAACCTGGGGGAATTGAAGAGATCCTAGAGATAGGTGCCTGAAGGACACACTTCATGGATGTGTTAAACAGAGCACAGGCAATGTCCGAGGTCCTTTCCTGATGACTCAGGAGGGCAGTGTTCCAGATCAGATGTCCCTGGAAGCGCTTCACAGGTTGACTGCACTTTGGGGTAAGCATGATTTGTTCTCAACTTTATAGATTCAGGGAA